>CAUYTI010057361.1:0-44758 GCA_963575145.1 Galago senegalensis | reverse complement strand
CTCTCACTCGTGGAGTGGGAGAATAGGTCCTCAGTTTATCGGTGGTCTGTAGGAGACTCGGAGGAGTGGTTGAAGAGGAAACAAAGGAAAAGCACACCTTTCTTGGGGGAGGGGATGGGCGCTATTCCTTTGGAGAGATTTATGTGCCTGTGAAGTGTCCTCTAGAAGTCTCTGTCTGTCTCAGAAGAGGTGTTCTGCCGGTATCACTCTTCTCTCTCAGCTGGGCTCCCAGTTTTCGACTTTGTTGAGTGTTTCTCCAGACTTTATCCTTTCTTCTAAACAGGAGCTTCTGTCAGAGACTGGTGCCTGTCGGCCATCTTGACAAAAAATGCTTCTCTTTTTGTTATTTTCATTGCTAATTTGTTTTCCTTCTTTTCACAATTGTTACTGGATTGCTTATGTAAGACTATTTGAGCTTATTTTTTAATATTGTTTCAAAGTGTTTTGTTTCTTGCTAAGTTGTATGTGTGGTTCTTTTCCTAATTTCAATATTTATGTTCAACAATATCAAGATCTCCTTTATTTTCTTTTTCTTTCTTTCCATCTTTCTTTTTTATTTTTTTTCAGAGTTTTAGCTTTTTTTATTCTCTACCCCTCCCTCACTCTTCAGCATTCTCTCAGTTGGTAGAGAATCTTCTACTCTTTCCATAACTCCAATTTAATGTGCTTTATGCATCAACTAAGATATTCTCTCCACCCCTTTTTGAAAATTTTTCTTAGTTTGTTTTTTTTCTTCTTTCTCCCTTTATCCCCTCTCCCTCCCTCTCATTTAATTGATTCAACAGTATGTTTAATTCCCTTTATCTATTCTTATTTTACTTTTTTTCTGTTTCTCTCATTTTATATTTTTCATTGTTACTTTTTCTTCTTTTTACCCCCCTTCTTTCCTGAGAGTAGATGTAAGATAGCTGTGGTCTGGCAGGTAGATTGTAGCTGTAGTGTGTCTCAACAAGGCCAGGAGAACTTTCTACCATTGACACAAAGAAGAAAGTAACAGGTAGATCATGCTCCTTAACTGCATAACTTTTCTATTTTTCTTTCCTTTTTTCCCCCCAACCTTACTGAAACTTTTCCTTCTTGTTTTTGTTGGTGTTGTTTGTTTGTTTTCTCTTTTTTTTTCTCTTCCTAATTTTGGCGATAAAAGAGTCTTGACATTTTCAGGCTGATAAGAAGTGCCTTATTGAAAGGAAGCCACCCGGTGCACTTCCTCAAAACTCTTGAGCTATGGTCATAGCCTTGGCACTGTTCTGAACAATAACATTACTTTTAACATTCTCATCCTTCCTTCCTGTCCTCCTTCTTTCATGCCCTGTAATTATTTTCCTATATTCCCATTTCCTACCATTTTTTCTTTATATTCTCTTTCTTTCTTTATTTTCCCTTCTTTTTTATTCTTTTCATCTTGCTCTCCTCGCTGTCCACAATCCTACCCCACATAAGAGGCCTCTTCATCACCTAAACTCTGAGACAAGGTAATTTGAAGCAAAGGAGGAAGTGATAAGGCAAAAGGCGCACAAGGAAGTGAACAAGAAGAAATCACACATGAAGACAAACCAAAAGAAAAATTCAGGAAGAATCAAAATAGAACATTCTGACAAGGCACCAAATGGAAGTTTTTACATAATACTCTTTTATAAAGAATTAATGGATTTGACAGTAAAGGGCTTTAAAATATGGATGAATAAGACAATGAAGGGTTTGGAAGAGAAAACATAAAGGCATAACCAAAAGTCAGATGTGAGAAATGTAGAATATAGCAGTGGAGGAGATTAAAGAAATGAAGGAGACAATCAGGGAATGTAAGGAAGTTGTACAAAGTATCAAGAAATATATTAGTCCACAGAGAAAAAAGAACATCAGAGTTAGAGAATAAAGTCTTTGGGTTAACACAGGTAGTGACCAAGTTGGAAAAGAAGAGACAGAAAGCAGAGCAAGTGCTTAGATAACTGTGAGATGCCTTAAAGTGCTCGAACATACAAATAATAGGAATCTCTGAAGGGGAATAAGATTGTCCCAAAGGTATGGAAGCTGTACTGAAGACTATCATAAATGGAAACATCTCAAGTTTTACAAAAGATCCTGACATACTCCTTTTATATTGATACTGAATCATGAGTCATCTCGACTCTAACATAGCCTCTCTAAGGACCATGGTAGTGAACTTGTCCAAAGTCAAGATGAAGGAGAAAATTCTGCAAGCATTTAAGAAGAAGTGCCAATAGACCGACAAGGTCAGAGCAATTAGGGTGATAGCAGACTTTTTATCTGAAACTTTCCAAGCCAGAAGAGCATGGTCATCAAACTTTAACATCCATAAACAAAATAATTTACAGTTCAGAATCCTGTCTCCTGCCAAACTTAGCATCAAAATTGATGGAGAATTCAAATCTTTTGCAGATATACAAGTATTGAGGACATTTGTCACAACAAGACAAGCTCTACAGGTAATTCTTAGACCTATTTTCAATATTGAACACCACAATGGACCACTACCAAAGTAAACACGTAGAAACCAAGGCTAGAGATTAGCTCCATAATGGCACAAAGAATAAAACTAAACAACAAACTATCATAATAAGATAAATAGAAACCCACCACATTTATCCCAATAAATGTCAGTAGAATGAATTACCCACTGAAAAGGCACAGGCTGTCTGGTTGGATAAAAAACACAAGCCATCCATAACCTGTTTCCAGGACATACATCTAGCTCTGAAGGACAACTCAAGACTCAGGTTTACAGAATGGAAAACAATTTTTCAAGCAAACAGAAATCAGAAGTAAGGACAAGTTGCAATCTTATTTCAGATATAAGTGGCTTCAAAGCAACATTACTTAAAGAAAACAAAGATGAACACTTCATACTGGTCAAAAGAACAATACAACATGGCATCTCAATACTAAACATTTACACACCTAACTTAAATGTTCAAAGATTCAGGAAATAGGTAGTAATTGAGAGGTTTGAACAATACAATATCCCAGAAAACCTCGGTAGTCAAGGACTTCAATATCCCTCTGACAGAACTGCATAGATCCTCTAAACAGAAATTAAACAAAAATACAAAGGACCTAAATGTGATCCTAGGACAAAATTAATTAATAGACATATGGAGAATAAACCATCCCAAAGCTAAAGAATATATATATATATTTTCTTATTAGCTCATGGCACACACTCAAAAGAGAACACATCCTAGGATATGAATCAAACCTCAGCAAAATTAAAGGAATAGAAATTATACTTCAGACTTCTCAGATCACAAGGCTATAATGACGAAGCTTAAATCCTACAAAAATACTCATCCCTGCACATAGTCTTGGAAACTAAATGACATTATGCAAATTGATAGCTGGCTTCAGAAAAAGATAAAAGAAAAATTTGTTAATTTCCTCACACATGACAACAATGAAGATACAAGTTACCAAAACCTTTGCAATATAGGAAAAGCAGTTCTGAGAGGAAAATTTATTGTCATAGGTGCCTACCTTGGGGAAAAAAAAAACAGAAAATGAGCATCTCAGCACCCTCACAAACCATCTATGGAATTTGAAAAAAAAGAACAATCTAACCCTAAAACTAACAGATAAAATATATAGCCTAAATTAAATTACAGATTAATAAAATTAAAAACAAATAAATATTTCAGAAAATTAATGAAACAAAAAGTAAATAAAATAGAGAAACCTTTGGCCAAACTAACTAGAAACAGAAAAGTAAAATTGTTAGTAAACTATATCAGTACTAATAAAGAGGAAATAACAACAGATTTCAGAGAGATACTGGCGATTATCTCAGAATACTATAAGGAAATCTACACCCAGAAATATGATAATGTGGAGGAAGTGAATCAATACTTAGAATCACACCATCTCCCTAGATGTAATTAAGAAGTAACAAATCTGCTAAACAGACTCATTTCAAGTACTGATATCAAAGAAACATTAAACAAATCTTTCAAAATAAAGGCTGGATCCAGATGACTTCACATCACAATTCTATCAAACCTTCTAAGTAGAGTTCATACCCATACTGCAGAAATTATTCTGGCAAGTGAGGAGGAAGGAATTTACCCCAATACATTTTATAAAGCAAATATCACCCTGAAACAAAAACCAGGAAAGATCCAACTAAAATGGAGAACTACAGACAAATTTCATTAAAGAATATAGATGCAAAAATTCTCAATAAATTCCTAGCTGCTTTAACATATGCAAATCCATAAATGTAATCCATCATTTCAACAGAAGTAAAAACAAAGATCATATAATCTTATCAATAGATGCAGAAAAAGCATTTGATAAAATTCAACATCCTTTCCTAACTAGAACTCTGGAGAATATAGGTATTGGTGGGACTTTTCTTAAACTGATTGAAGCCATCAGCTATGACAAACCCACAGTTAATATTATACTAAATGGATTTAAACTGAAAGCTTTTTCATTCAAAACTGGAACAAGGGCAGTGCCTGTGGCTCAAAAGTATAGGGTGCCAGTCTCATGTGTCAGAGGTAGTGGTTTAAAACCCAGCAGCACTGGAAAAAAAACTGCAAAAACAAACAAACAAACAAAAAACCTGAAACATGACAAGGTTGTCTTCTATCACCACTGGTATACAACATAGTGAAAATTCTAGCCAATACAATCAGGTAAGAGATGAAATAAAGTGTATCCAAGTAGGGGCAGAGGAAGTGAAACTCTGCATCTTTTCTGATGATACAATCTTATACACAGAGAACACCAAAGACTCAACCACAAGATGCCTGGAAGAGATCAAAAAATACAGTAACATCTCAGATTATAATATTAATGTCCACAAATCAGTAACCTTTTTACATTCCAGTAACAGCCAAGATGATAAAGTAATAAAGTTAACAATTCCCTTCTCAGTAGCTTCACAGAAAATGACATACCTAGGAATATATCTAACATAGGAGGTGAAGGACTTCTATAAAGAAAACTATGAACTTCTAAGAAAAATCAGAAGATATTAACTAAAAGAAGAACAAACTATGCTCATCCCTGGGAATAATCCACACTGTTAAAATTTCTATACTTCCCAAAGCAATCTACAGATACAATGCCATCCCTACTAAAATATCAGCATCATACTTTCAATAAGTGGTAAAAGAATATTTCATTTTGAATAGAACCAGAAAAAACTCTGTATAGCCAAAACAATTTCTTGTAATTAAAATAAAACCAGGGGGGTATCAGTTTATCAGATTATAGGCTGCAGTTCAAGGTCATAGTGATGAAAACAGTATTTTATTGGCACCAAAAATATAGACATACATATTTGGAACTGAATAGAAAACCAGGATATTAAACTGGTTTAATACCTTATAGCCACCTAGTCTTTGATAAACCAAACAAGAATGTTCCCTGTGGGAAAGAATACTATTCAATAAATGGTTCTGGGAGGATTGGATATCCATATGTGAAATACTGACACTAGAGCTGCACCTTTTCTCCACCGGTACCTCACTGAGGCTTGCAGGTTCAAACCCGGCCTGAGTCAGCTGAAATCAACAATGACAATTGCAATCAAAAAATAGGCAGGTATTGTGGTGGTTTCCTATAGCACCAGCTATATGTGAGGCTGAGACAAGAAAATCATTTGATTGTCAAGAGTTTGAGATTGCTGTGAGCTGTGATGCCATAACACTCTACAGACTGTGACATAGTGAGATTCAGTCTAAAAAAAAAGATGGATAAAATATCTAAATCTAAGGCACTAAACAAAAATAATCCTCAATTAAAGAGTAGGGAAAACTCTTGAAGCTATTGGCCTGGGAAAGGCTTTATGAGGAAGACTTGAATGGCAATTTCAACGACTTGTACAGAAGGAAATGTTTTCATACAGGTAAGGAGACAACAACCAAAGCAAATAGACAATCTACACCTTAGAAAAGAATATTTGCATAGTTTGAATAAGACAAAAGCTTGATAACTAGGATTTACAGAGAACTCAAATTAATCAACATAAGAAAAGGCAACAGAGCCACACCTGTGACTCAAAGGAGTAGGGTACTGGTCCCATATACCAGAGGTAGTGGTTCAAACCCAGCCCCAGCCAAAAACTGCAAAAAAAAAAAAAAAAAAAAAAAAAAAAAAACCAAAAAACCCAATTAAAAATGGGAAAAAGAGTGTAAAAGAACCTACAATAAATATGACACAGGAAAAGAAAAAAAATAAAAAAAGGAAACATACCCAAACCTTTTAAAAAAAGGTTTTGGTTATTGGTCCAATTTACAATTGGTTTTGTTTAAAACCCACCCCCACCAAAAAACTCAAAAAAAAAAAAAAAAAAAAAAAAAAAAAAAGCCAATAATCCCTATTATCACTGGTCAAAAGAGATGAATAGAACCTTCTCTAAAGATGACAGATGAATAGATAATAAATATATGAAAAAGATTCTCATCATCCCTAATTATTAGAGAAATTCAAGTCAAAACAACCTGGACATATAATCTAACTTCATCAAGAATGACCTACATCACAAAATCTCAAAACTGTAGCTGTTGCTGTTGATGGGGAGAGAATGGAATACATTTACGTTGCTGGTGTAACTGCAAAGTAATACAACCTTTTTGGTAGGAAGTATGGATAATCCTCAAAGAACTCAAATTAGACCTCCCATTTGACCCTTCAATCACATTACTGGACATCTACCCAGAGGGAAAAAACATCCTTTTACCATAAAAACATATGCACTAGACTATTTATTGCAGCTCAATGTCCAATAGCCAAAGTGTGGAAAAAGCCTAAATGCCCAACCAACCCAGGAATGGATTAACAAGCTGTGGTATATGCATAGAACAGGATACTATTCAGTCATTAAAAATATGGAGACTTTACATCATTTGTATTAGCCTGGATGGAAGTGGAACATATTCTTCTTAGTAAAGATTCACAAGAATGGTGAGGCAAGAGTTCTATTTATTCAGTTCAGATATGGGGATAATTAATGACCTAGTACATGGTGGACAGTGGGAGATGGGGAGAGCAGAAAGGGAGAAGGAGGAAGTGGTTAGGGGATCATGGTGTGTAGTGCACCTGTTGTGGGTGGGACACAATTTTAAAAGGGTTCTTATCTAACAAAAGAAATCAATGTAAACTTGTTCTTTGTACCCTCAATGAATTCCCAATGATAATAATAATAAATGTATTGGAAAAAAATTACAGATCCTACAGTTTATATAGTTCAAACTACTGAAAAAACAAGTAGATCCTACAGATGCAAAAATACTGTACCAATCAATCCAAGGTAAATGCATTTTTACACACTGTACATCTCTCTACATGGTCATGAAGGAGGTGAGTTCTAAGTACAAACTGTACAAAAATAATATTTTAATTTTAATTTGCTCTTCCTACATTCAATATCATTGCAAACTCAGAGCCTTACTTACAATAAAAATATATTGTCTGGCATCAGTACCAGTCCAGAAAGAATGAAAATGTCTAATCATCTAGGACACTCTTGGACACTATACTTTACTCAGTATATTGTGCAGGCATAAAAGTAGAGAATAAGCACATTAAATGTGAAATATAAGATAGGCTTTTTTTTTAAAGTAGTTTCTGCATTTTATAGTATGTCAAAATAATTTTAACTTATTAAATATAATATACTCTAAATGAATCTATGAATTGCACTTTAAAAACATAAAAATAATTTATTTTGGAATAATACATCAATCATATCTGCAAATAGAAAACTAAAACTTTATATAAAATAGTATTTCTCACCCAGCAACAAGAAGCACTTACGTAGTTATTTTTCAAAAGCATCAGAAAAACTATTTATAACCCATGAGTTCTAACTTATAACTTTATAATTATTCATACTTAATCTAGTCAATGATTGACTAATACTGTGAAACAAGCCTTCTTCTAGAGTGTTTTTTTATTCATGATGAATGGGTAAGAACTAGCCATATTTAAAATGGGGAAATCAATTTATATTTCAGCATGAAACCTAGGCATAAGTAGGACTGATTTTATGGTCTCACTGTCAGTGGATTTTTTATGAGAAATATGTATTTTAAAAGAAAAATCTAACTTTTGATTTATAATATTCTATCTGAGGTGTTATTACCTTCTTGGATAAAACAGCAATATCCCAGATCTTTCCTTATCTCTATTTAAGGAAGAGATGGTGAGGCTAACTAATATCCCTTTAGATCAGTGGTTCTGAACCTTCCTAATGCCAAGAACCTTTAATAAAGTCCAAAGAGATCAGGACCCACAGGCGGAGAACCACTGCTTTAGATTCTCCGTATTAGAAAAAAATAATGAGGAAAATAAATATTACTCCAAACCTTTCCATCATTCAATAGCAATGGAACAAAATGGTCTTTTAAATAGTAGTAGCCAAACAGTACTAGCCAAAGAAAACAAAAATGAGAACTTCAAGGAGCAATCTAGTGTTCACATTATACTTTTGTACCAGTGGTTCTCAACCTGTGGGTCTTGGCTCCTTTGGACTGTAATAAAGGTTCACAGGATTAGGAAATTTGAGAACCACTTCTTTATACTTCACAGTAGGTGAGTACAAAGCCATGATATTTGGACAAAGAATCCTCATAGTTATTTATTTCAAAGTTATCATACTTAAAAACTTCTTGATTAACAAATATCTTGAATGTTTCCAGCCCTATTTCTTGATTAATAAATAGCTTGAATGTTTCCAGTATGAGTAATGAGTGAACTTGTTTTGGTGAACCTGGGAAGATGAACTAGGTCAACTTGGAAACAATTCCTGGTCTTTGGCAGGCATGGGCAGCACTCTAATTTTATTCAGTACTTCACACTCCCTCTCATTGGTCTCTTCTAGCTCCATCTTCACCTTATAGCACAGAAGAGCTTTGGATTCCTAAGCACAATTGGATTATAAGAGGCAAGCTCTTTATTTTGAACCATGACTTCCTTAGTGATGGTCCTGGCCATAGAAAACCTATGAGACTCAGGCCCTTGCTACATGTTTTAGGTGTGGTCAGCTTCCACCTGCAGAGCAACATTTCATTTTCACTTGCTCCTCCCATAATCTTAGAAAACATTCAGGTAGAACAGCCTACTGAACTCTCTATGAAGGTAGTATAGGAAATTTGAAAGGAAGCCTTTTCATTATCCCAAACTGTATCACAAAGAGGCAACATTTGGATTCTACTAGTCCAACCATTGGGACATTTACTGCTACAATAATGGGCTCCTTTAACTGAATGAAAGTATTCACAAAGTTTCTTACAGTTTCCAGAATTTTAGCTCTTTCTCTTTTTTGTGAGTTCTTTTAAATGTGATATAAAATAAATAAAGTCAAGATGGCAACAAAATAAACTGTAAACTGTGCTGAGTAAAAACAGTTTTCTGTATCAGCAACTGCTGTGGATTTAGAGAGTTACCTATGGATTTAGAGAGTTATTCTCTGATTATTTTGTGGGTAATAAGATGTGGGTAAAGCCATCCTGTCTCCTGATGACAATATCTCTGTATCTGTAGACAATCTCCATTTGCCTCACATTGAACTGAAATGCAATTGTTTTTCAAAAAGCTAGTCTTTTCTGTCATCAATAAATTTTCTTTTCCCAGCTGTCTCTAATGTTACAGATGTCTGTATGTTGGTTGTTCCATTGAGTATTAATGCATCCTTGGAGGAAGATGTACCTTTCCCATTCATGTCTAATCCAGTGGCCGTTACAGAGCCAAGCACCTGAGGTACTTGATGGTATACTGAGTATACATAGATACACTGAGTGGGTATATCCCTGGCCTGCTCCCCAGTTTGGCCTTCTCTGCACTGGGGACCAAGGAGCTCCAATTGGCTTCTCTGCTGTCACCTCAGGTGATATTGTGTCTTCTTGACCTGGCTCAAATGGGTCCAAATTCCCAGGGCTTTCATTCTGAGTCCCTATTCTTAATGGGTCGCTTACACACAAGTATCTTGTCATCTGACTTTGCTAGGTCCATACTTTTTCTGCTCAAGAGAGATGAAGCTGTGTTTTTCTGAACTGGCTGACAGGAAAGAACTGGTTGTTTTTAGACTTGAGGTCTTTGCCAATCACTAGAGCTTTCAAGAGGTTTTAGCAAAGGTGCTGTTAGTGGCGCCAGCTAAAATCATGATTAGATTACTCATAGTTCACCAGGTGCTGCTCTAGCTCCCAAGTATCTTCTTCCTATTGTAGCCTTTCTACCTAACCAAGTACTCTGTCTTCCCTTTTTTAATTTCACCTTTTGTTAATAATTCTTTCAACGTCATACAGCTTCTTGGAAGCCATGGTGGGTGGTGGAGACATGGGCAAGAGGAGCAGAGTGGGGCCAGCCAATGGCACTGAGCAGCCAATACTTTGTTTTATGTTATTTTATATATTTTTTAATTGTATTAAGTCAAATACACATAAATCATGAATACATTCATGTATATGTGAGGTACAATGTACTGATTTTTTTTATACAATCTGATGTGGTTACATCAAACCAATCATCATTGCTTTCACCTCATTTACTTGATATTAGTGCCAAAACATCTATGTTCTACATTTTCACAGATTTGACTTGTACCCTTGTCATACACTCCACAGGTGTGGTCTCGCCTATTACATTACCTCTGTCAAACCTCCCTCATAGCCTCCTTTCCCACTCAATTTCTCTCCTTGATCCTGGGCTATAGTTGTGTTCTATCTTTCATAAGTAAGTATGAGTAAACACAAGTAGGTTTCACAGAAGTACTGAGGACATTGGATACTTTTTCTCCATTCTTGAGACATTTTACTCAGGAGAATATGTTCTGGATCCCTCCATGTAAACATAAAAAAGGTAAGGGCTTCATCTTTCTTAAGGCTGCATAGTATTCCATGCTATACAACTGTGTACATTAATGCATTTGTGGGGTACAATGTGCCGATTTTGTATACAATTTTGAATGTTAATATCAAACATATTAACATATCATTCACCTCATTTATTTAATTGTTGTGTTTAGACATTTATACTCTACTATTCATATATTTGAAATGTACAATTGCAATATGCACAATAGGTTAATACTTTGTTTAAACTGGGTCTCTGCATGTCCTGTACTTCTTCCTCCCACTGCTGGCACCCAGAACTGTGACTGGAATAGACTTTTGCACTCATCAGCTGTTCACTGTAGCCATGACAACATATTGTTTTATGAGTTAATAAATGCCATGGGGGAGCCAAGAGAGGGAGGGAGTAACCAGGGGGGCTGAGAATGGTCCTGGTGTTTTGCAAACCTCTTGGGAGAGTAACACATTTATAAAAGGGACTTTCCCTGACAAATGCATTTAGTGTATTCTGGATCTTTGTACCCTCTGTGAATAACCAACAACAACAACAAAAAATAGCCATTCTGATTGAATGTGGTAGTTTGTCATTGTGATATCTATTTGCATTTTTCTGGCCTATAGTGTACATTGAGGTAATAAGACCATGGTTGTGAAGGAACTGATGTCCTTGGAGGTCAGGAGAACAACCACAGATATGGCCAAGCTGAGCTTTATGCCTCAGATGGAGCGGGGAATGGTGCTATAGGAGATGGAACCAAAGAGAAACTACACACATACACACACACATATAGACACACACACACACACACACACACTACAGTAGTGTATTTATCCTTCAAGTTCCTCCAGAGGTCTTGTTTAGAACCAATGAGAAACTACACAAACACACACACAAATACATGACAAAAGTTGTATTTCTCCTTCAATACAAGTTCCTCTAGATGTCTTGTTTGCATTTTTCACCACCTTATCTGATTTTCTTTCATTTCCTATGAATTTCATCATATTAGATGGACATCACCAACATATTTTTAGAAATCTAATATTTCAGGTTCATATTATGTCATATTGAATCTCAAGAGTGTCCTAAAACATACATGAAAATGCATTTCCTCTGAAAAGTATTAAAAATCTGATATAATTTTTCAAGGATAATTTTTAAATTATTCTGATAAGCATATCCATCTGTCTCTTCTCCAAGTGTGATCTCTTCATTTCCTTCAAACACATCTTAACTACTGTTGTACATAATTGTGCACAGTGTTAATAGAGACCTTGGCTCTATTCTCTCTGTATCTGGAGTAAGTTGAAGATACACTTAAGAAAATTGTAAAAACACATAAAATGATTGAAAATGGGGGTAAAAGATTATATACATATTCACAGAAATCGAGGAAAAGTGTGACAGAAGAAACAGTTCAGTGAGTCATGTCTTAAGGAAGAAGTAGGACAGTGATGATGAGGTGGACTACAATGAAAAGAAGTTCTCAGAAGTGAAGCTAATTATTCAGCTTTTTTTATAACTAAGTGACTCTGGATATTCAGTATGCTTCTCTGGCTTAACATTCCATGTGCAACCTGTTATACACTGCAGTCTTTAATGTGCTCATACCCTGGATGACCTCAGTTCCAACACTTCCTTTATTCCTCTGACTATTAATTTTTACATTTATGAAAAGAATTTCCAGACCCCTACATGCATTTGGACCCCTATTTCCTAGGTTATTCACATCTCATCTCTCTTTCCTCTCCAGGTGCCCTTATACTTCTACATTAGTATAAGGGATTGAACTACAGGTCCTTACTGATTATCTATTATAGAAATTAAAACAGGTCAAGAAAAGGTTCAGGAGAATGTCCCAAGTAGCTGGGAAACTAAATTAGGCCATAAAAAATATTTCCCATAAAGGTCCCACCTCTTCAATCATGTAAGATTTGGTGAAGTTGTGGTCAGAAAACCATTAGAAAAAGTTAAGGCTGCTATTGTGGCTGTGGCTGTCAGCCTCACATTCATAATCCTGATACCAATGAATTGGAGTAGGATGAGATACCCTGTATTCTGCAATAAAAGGGATAGGTGGGAAAGGGTTATGTTATGCTGAAAATGATTAGCCCACCATGCTCACTATTCAGCCCAAGAACCATCTCTTACCAGCTATTTCAATGAAATGTTCCTTGCTCACTACCTTATTCAGGAAGTAGGGTTTGTTCTGAAAGAATACTATGATCTTGAAGCAACTCCTGGGATGCCCAAGTTCCTCTGCCAGCCAGATAAAAGGGAAAGAGAGGTTAATTCTCTTCCTCTCACCCCTACAGACCTCTATTTTCATCTCGAGTTATCTTCTACTTGTTAGGTCCCTACTGCTAGGCTGCTATCCCCAATAGTCTGTGACCTGTTAAGAAAGGGGAACACAACAGGAGTCAAACAGCAGACAGCAAGCAAAGCTTCATACATACTGTGTTCCCGTGAAAATAATACTTGCCCCGAAAATAAGCCCTAGCAGGATAATAAGACCTAGTGATGGGAGTGGATATGTAGTGTATCTTCATAGCCACACCATGTATTTCAGCAAGGAGAGATAAAGAAGACTGGAATAGCTTTTACCAGCCACAGCTCTTTTCTCCCAGACACTAGCACTTATGAGGGTGTGCATGTGGCAGGCATCCTACCCTACACATGTGAATGGCTAGGGGAAAGGAGTTCACGCATCAGTAGCTCCAGCCCTTCCAACAAGATTGGCTCCCCCTTTCAGGTTCCAGAAGAAGATGATTTAATTGTATTTGAATAAATGTAGATTGTTGTATTATACTTAATAAAAATAAGACATCCCCTGAAAATAAGCCCTAGTGTGTCTTCTTGAGGAAAAAATAAATGTAAGACAATGTGATATTTTTGGGGAAACACGGTATTTAAAAGCAGCTCCCCACACCATCACTCACCTCAGCTCCACCTCCTATCTTATCAACAGCATTAGATTGTTTACCACAGGAACTGAAGTTAAATATAAACTCCCCATGCAAGACATTTTGCTTCATGTAAAAATCTAGTCCTTCCCATCCCTCGGCCTACCACTGTGCATGGAAATACTGTCTACCATGAAACTGGCCCACTGTTTTACATGACTTCCACCTCCCCTAGTACATGTGTCTATAATCCAATTTTGTAAGAATAAAAAGGATACCACTTTAACCCCTAAGCCAAGAATTTCCACTCTCCTGGGGTCAAGATAAGCCTTCGGCTTCTGGCAAAGATTGCGCTTCAGCCGACCATAGGCTCTTCTAGCTCGGGCATTCACTGGCTCGAAACTTAGAGCCTCCAGTGCCAGCTGAGATGTCATAGGGCAGCTTCCTGCAAGTGACTGACTGTTCTTTCCCAACTCTTTCCCCTGTAGTTGCTTATCATTCTCACTCTCCCCATGTTCCTCTTCTTGCATCTCCTCTTGTTGATTATTTTCCCTTCTCCTGCACTTTCTCCTCTAGTCCAACCTGTACATTCTCCTCCCCCCACTCATTCTCATAGTCACTCTGCGATCACCTCAACCACTTCCTGTATATGGTCCATAGCCAGCAGGAACTCATCCCCCAGGGCCAATGTGCCCTCTGTCTCTACCATAGGCAAAATGTCCTGCATAGCCTCTACCATCAACAGAGTGCCCTGTTCAGTAATCTCACAAACCACAGCCTGTGCGGGGAACCAACGGCACTGGCACCACTGACCTCTGAAACCTGCTCTCCACGTGGCAAACCATGATCACCTTCAAGAAGGGACCTTTCCTGACCAAAGTTGATCAAGGGTTCCGAGAAAAGATTGCCGCTGCTGTCAGGCTCTGCCTTGGTCACTGTGTGTCTCTGGAGCAGAGCATAGTCTACTTCAAAAAGAGTGGAAGGTAGTCCAAGCTCTGAGATGGCAGATTCCACCAGCATACAAAGCAAACATTATGCAAGCAAATCAGCTCTGACCCGAGCTTTACATTATGCTAGGCCTTGGAGCGCATGTGCACGCATCATTTATAGTCCAGAAAATGGAGTTGGAGTGAGTGCGCTTGTCACCACGCCCATCTATAACACCCACCAATCAGTGAAGAGCGTAGAATGCCGCCATTGCCTACCGCAACCTTCAAACACCCAGGGGTAACCTCTCTGATCTGGCACCTACAGGAAGTCCTCCAATTTTAGACTTGTACTGTTTGGTGTAATCCCCTGATTTGTGCCATTAGACTTGTTACAACTGCTCCTTTCCAGCCTGGTTGTATCCATGCATATGATATTACAAGTGAGAAAAGAGAACAAGAATGCTTGTGGAAAGAGTAGTGAGAGATACCCACAGGGAGAGAAAGTGAAAAAAAGACGGTTGTGGGTATAGAGAGACACAGAAAGAGAGTCTTAGGTTCAAGAACATATACAAGTGTGGGAAGGGACAGAGGCACATACAGACACTCTGACAAATCAAACCTTTGATTCAACTCACAGACCAGACACCACCTCACTTCTTCCTGTAGCTTCTGAATCACACTTTTTGCAGTTGTTCTGGGTTAGGTCACAGAAGTGGAACTCTGACAGATCCCAGGGCAGACATAGACTTTGCTGTGTCAGATTTGTTACCCCTTCAAGAGATCATGGCCTGTCGGTTGGGGTGTGCCACTCTGCTGAGACCTGGTGAGAAATTAGAGAACTCGCCCAAGCTTCACTCTGTTGTGTGTTGCTTGGCCAGATCCTGCGACCAATGCTTGAACACAGGCAGAGCAAGCAATGGGCACCATGTTTGGGTTCTGTGGCCAGGATGAGAATTCCTATCCATAGTTCTATCAGTCCTGACAATAGCATTTCCTTTCCCACCATTCGCTGAAACTAGGAACTGGCCTTCAGGAGCCTTCAGAAACCCTCTACTGTAAACCGTGGAGTCTGGAAGACCTATCTAGGTTCTGTGCTGGGTAGTGGAGGCAGGAGGGCCAAAGCTTAGAGCAGGACCACACTCCCTTATTGAAGTATCTGCCCTAAACCCTGATCAGGCCTCACAAGTCATGTCCTCTGATCATATACTCAAGCCTGATAGAGAGGATTGTGTTTCTAGTGCTATTGGCAGGAAAGTATAAGGACCTAGCAGGTTGTGGATCTAGGAAATTAGAGGTGACATCCTCTAACTTCCAATGGCTTCATGGGAACTGTAGGTAGGAACAGAGGAGGAGTACATAGGTATACAGGGAAGAGTACACAGGTGAAGAAGGGAGCCAGTATCATGATATGTGCCCATAGAGTCACCTGTCTTACACTGAAACTGGGTAAAAGTCCTGGTGCCCACATTGGAGGTGCCTCCACCAGGCAATAGCAAAGTTAAACCCTGACATCATTTTGAGCTCAACGGTTTTGGGAAGCACACCCCGGGATTAGTATAGAGCCTCCAAAGCCTTCAACACCCAGGCTAAATCTTGTACTATACTCTCTGGAACAGGTCATCCTCTTCCCTTTACCCTGAAGCACAGTAAATATGAAGATCCTTTTTTACACTGGTGTCCTTCCTAGCTCACACTATGTACAGATATCCTTTGCACCAGGAGACCAGTTCCTGTGTGAGTGACCCTGACCAGAATGTCCAGCTGTTACTCATTCCAGATCCCACTGATTGGGGGTCTGTAGCTTCAGAGGAGGCAAAGTAGAAGCTGTGTGTGCAGCTATCTGTCACCTAGGCAGAAGCTATCTCTCTCAGCTCAGGATCCTTAGAAAAGTCTCTCACAGGACCCACTGCTGGCATGTGCCTCCAATTCATCCCTCTTTCCCCGTACTACAGCCTGTCTGCATGTGCAAGTCCTGACACAAGCCCAAATATACAGAAAGAGGCCTAGGGACCCATTCCTCAGGGAGGGAACTGCCTCTTCCTGGCACATTTCCTTGGTGCTATCCCCAAGGTAGAAAGCTAGGAGGGCCTTTTACCCATTATCCCTGTCATTCTCCAATCCTACTCCCAGACTCTTCCTACTTTCAGATACAAAACAAAAGCCATTTGGAAGCTTTCCCTCAGGGCTATGTGTATGTGGTATGGGAGCTGACTGCATGTACATCCCTCTAAAGGTCCAATGTCCCTAGCCATCCTCAGGTTTACATATGTGTTCATTTTTTGTCCCATCAGCCCTATGAGAGATTACATACTGTATTCCTACCCAGGCAATGAGGCATTGTCATGCACACATGATGCCTGTCACAAGGCCATTGACTTCCAGATCCCCATGTGCTAAGTCTGCAGATGACCAGTCCTCTGGGCTTTATCTTTACCTCACCCACCTATTTCCTATGTTAGGTGGAATTGCCAGCCTCTCTGCACACTATGCTTCTGCTGGGTCCAGGGCCTCTTCTTTCAGGGCCATACTCTGCAGTACACAGGGTTTTTGCAGTGGCAAATTCAAAAGTCCCAGCTCTTTTCATTCATTCACTGGGTGCTTTCCTCCCTCCCATGCACACAGGGACACAGAAACACTTGCGCAGCATTTGTTGTGACTCTAGATATAGGACCTGTTTGTGTATTTTGCATCAGACATACTTTCTTCCCTTCTCTCCCCTGGTCATAAGAAACACACAGAGTCTTCATTGTCTGCATCCACAGAGGCTTCTCAAATCTCCATTGCCAATGTCTCCAAAGCTGTGGTTCAAGCACAGGCAACAGTTACACAGAAGCAAATGTACACACACATTCCAAGATGCATAGCCCAGGTATTAACATTTAGGATACCATTTTTCTTCTGAACAACTTATGGGTGTGGATGCCCATATTATTCCCCTGGAAAGGCAGACTATCCTTGCCTTTTTCCAATCCTTTCCTACCTCCACTCCAGGGTGCCCCACTCATCACTGCCATTTCCTGCAAGTACACTGGATTGGAGGTTTAATCATTGACAGGAAAAATCCAGAATGGAAACCCAGGATAGTGATGAGTGGGCACAGTGATTCTTCAGTCAATCTGTAGACATCTGTGGAAGATTGGAGACAGGAATTCAGGGAGCCCCACTGAATGGCTGAGAGGGGCCTCAGGTTTCTTAAATCCCAAGAAAACATACTTACTGATTCAACCCTACTTTCTCTTCAGTGATCCTGGACCTCTACTGGGCTTGAACTTCCCAGCATGACATGTGAGCCTCTCAGCTTTCCTTTACCCAGGGTGACTTGTGGTGGTCACAACAGTCACTCTAGAGCCTCAGCTACTCCCCTGTGCACCAGACACCAGACAAGCAGGCTTCTAGCCCCAACCCTTGGGTGCTCATCTGACCTCCTCTCTCTTCTCAGTCATGGTGCTTTCCTCCCTCTGGTAGTAGTGCAGGGGATTGAGCCTCAGGTCTTCACTGATGATCTATTAGCAAACAGGGCTTAAGTCACAGTCTTCTGCTGAATCCCTCATTGCATACCACCTAGCAGAATCCCTGATTGCTTGTGTGCACACCTCAATGTAGCCAGGTCCCTAAGAGAAAAGCATAGGAGGGACAAGTGGTTTTCTAGGGGTGGTAGCATGTGGCTACTGTAACACAATGGTGTCAAGTGCCCTGGGTCATCCTTGCAAAAATACAAGTCCTTATAAATAACAGAAACAAATACTGCAGCTTCTATTAGGTATACATTGTTGAAAATAGCAACAAGACTATGTCTATAGTTATAGGGACAGCCAGGTCAGCAGTATTCACAGGGGTTATTGTGGAAATCTTGGAGATCCAGTAGATCCTAGACATTTCTATGAATACAAAGCCTGGCACACAGGAGATCTAAGGTGCAGAGGCTCGTCAAGGCACATGCAGGAAGTGAAAGAAGATCTTTCCCCATTCCCAGAGTCAAGTTAGGCAGGCTGGAGGTGAGTGCGAGGGACAAAGGAAAAGGCAAAGGTCAGCAAGGACAAGACAAGGAGAGATTGAGAAGGGTGGCAGAGAGTAGAAGAGGGAAAGAGGGAAACAGAGAGTAGCAGGCTAGGTAGACACATTTATTGCACATTGCTTTGAGACCTGGTGACCACAAGAAATGGTAGCATCCACACAGCATCCTTCACAAGGGAAAACTGTCTGCAGCACACACCAGTTTACTTTGGTCTACCCAGAAGGCCCCCGGTAATGGCAGTGGGTCTCTCTGCATGTTTTCCTCACATTTCAATGGAGATCTGTGTCCCTTTGTCCTAGAAACCTGTGAGGCCTCAAATAGAAGGGTCCACACAACCATGAGTTTAATCAACTTGAGTAACATTTGAGATGATTTGTTCAAGGCAAGAGCAAAAGGCGGGTTGTATTTTCAGAACTAAGACGGTAGGAGAGGACAACACAGCCATTTACTACTTATGGGTGATACACACTTCCTCCTCTCAACACCCTTTGAGAGAAGGCACATTCTACAGGGGGAGCAATCCCACCTGGACTGAAGAAGGAGCTTGATTCTGTGTAGGATATTTTGGTACTTCCTGCTTATGTTCGTCAGGTCCATATATCATGTGTGTGCTTCATGCTGCAATCTCCTGGATTCTATATCCACCCTCTTTCCTAACACAGGTATAAAGGCTGTTGAAAGGGGTTACACTTAGGAAAGTTTTGGTAGCCACAGTCTCTTCCTAGATATGGATGACATTTTTCAGCAATTCCATAGGCACAAGGTGTAAAGCTGAGCTTCCCCTACACAGGAGGGGAGGTGAAAGAGACAAAATCAGTGATAATGGCATGCTGAAGGTGGAAGCTATCCATGGCCTTTTTACCAACTACTCTTACCCTTATGCTTGGTGCCTATTGCCAAGAACCAAGTAACAGCACAAAGAACACACATGTGACACTGTTTTTACCTTGCTGATCCTTCTCTCAGAATACCACAGTGATGGCGGTTTCCAAACACAAGTGTTTATAACTCATATGACCCCAACCAAGATCACCTGGGTGGTTCCAATTGCCCTGCTGGTATCTAAACCTTTGTCCTAAACTTGTCTTTCCTCCTCAGAAACTTGTTACAAACACTTGGAACTAAGTCTGTGGGCATCTCCCACACAATATAGTAGGTCAATATCTTACAGGGTCTGTTGAGAAAAGTGTGTTTTTGCATCTCTGGAAACTACATGTTGTTTGAAATGGTGAGAACATCCAGTGAATGTCCATCTGTCTTCTGAGCATTCACAAGGAATATCAGAAACTATGAATGTAGTCCTTCTACAGAGCTCCTCTGTTCCTTCCTCTTGAGATCATAAAAGGGATCCCTATACCAAGATTAATCATGGGTCTTCATGCTGCATGGAATGGTGAATATTTGCTTCCTCCTAGGGTTCCTGGAACAACAATTCCATTTTCCTGTCAGTGAGGGGGAGGAATTTCTAGGCCATAACCCACAGTTAAGAAGGCCTCCTATTGTAACCATACACGAAGCACTGACACAGACACTGGCAGGCTGACCTGCATGCTACACATGTAGAGCATAAAGGATTTTATAGAGTGGACATACCAGTCAGTGCCAGCTTAATTCTGTGCAGATCAGTGAAGCATTCTAAACTTGATGAGGGAGAGTGAGTCATAGTGAGAGTGAAAGGAGGGTGAGAGTTGCACATAGTGAAGTGTGAGGGAGATGGAGCCATTCAGGGTGATCTGTGAATGTACAAGGAGAAACACAGAGAGGTCTGTGCATGGAAAGTGAGTGTTATATGGGAGAGGGCTGAGTGGACAGCAGTACCTAGACAGAAGTGTGTGAGCCAACAGAGTAACACAGTGACAGTTCGGGGTGGAGAGGAGAGAAACAAAGAGAGGCTGTTATGATAAAGAGACACATAGATAGGGTGGTGCAGGGGAGAGAAACACATAGCAGATAGACAGAGGATGGAGCTCGAGACAGAGAGATCAATACATATCCCATATGCATTTATAAAAACTGTAACACAAAGCTCTAGGTGATCCTGACCCTGAAAATAATTCTTTTGGGTGAATCCTAAGAGACTCAAAATTATATGCAGAACTCGTTGATGGATAGGAAGGCCCAAGAAGCATCAGCATGGAAAGCTGATGGAAGAGTGCTTTGGTTTATAAAAGTGGAAAATATAAGCACCTCTATCACTCCCACCATCACAGAGGATCTTTTGAAATCCCATGGAGACTGAACCTAACCTTGGTCTCTACCTGGAGCTCCTTAATGAATTTCCTATGAACTTTGTCTGGGGTGGGTCACAAGGCCAAGCAATAGCCCAGACTTCTAATGGCAGATTCAGATTTTGCTGTGTCAGGCTTGTTTTCCCTTCAGGAGTCATGGCTTGGCAAGCCAGGTCCTTGTCTGCTGGGCTGTGCCCCTCTGATGCGACATGGTGGGCAAATAGAGGACTCTGATCAAATTTCCCACTGTTGTGTGGCTGCCTTTGCAGATCCAGCCAGCTATCCCTGGGCACAGGCAGAGGACCCTCACCAGAGCAGGCAATGGGCCACTTCTTGGGGCTCACAAGCCAGGCCCCAAATTTCCTCTTCACCTTTTGTCATGGTCCTGGGAATGGAATTTCCTTTGCCAGTGTTCACCAGTACTAGGCTCTGGCCTGTAGGCACCTCTTGAGACCTTCTAGGATAAACCTAGAAGGATTCTACGAGTCCAACTTACCTGCCTGCAGTGTCTGGGGCAGTAGATAGGGGAGGGCTAGAGGTTAGAGCAGGAGTACATTCCCTTGATAAAGTCTCATCCCTAAGGCCTGCTCAGACTTCACAAGCCTTAAACTCTGATGTTAGACCCAAGCCCTATCGTCAAGAGAAGAGAAGGTTCCATCAGGGAGATGTACACCCTCTACATTGACACAGCTTTGCTGGTGTCTAGGAACCAATGTGCATGGTGCGGAAGAGAACACAAGTGAAGGAGGGAAAAGGTGGCATAATGTTTGTCCATGGGGAAATATCTCTTACACAGAGATTAGGAGAATGTCTTGTAGCCAAAACTGCAAGTGCCCACCACCATACTGGGCAGTATGAGGGCAGTGTTAAACCCTCATACTGCCCCAAACTCAAGGTGTTTTCCTGAAGTGCCCCTATTGTTGAGCTGGGTGTGCTGGAATAGGAGTGAAAAGTAGCTCCAGGCACTGTGATTGTACACTCAATCCAACAGACAACAGCTTATGAGAATACACAAGTTGCCAGACCCAAATGTACCTCAGCTTCAGCCTGATACATTGTACATTACTGGCAGTGGGGGGATGAGACTCTTCACAAATGCCTACACAGAGTGCTATGATGCCTGCCAGCACAATTGGAAGGGGAGTACTAGGGCCACTCCCAGACCTTCCATTAATAGCATCTCTGCCAAATAGTTAGGGGCTGAGGGAAGAAGCCTTGTAAGTTCTAGGGACACAGAGGGAGGCAGTTTACATCATGCCAGCAACTGCAGGATGTCCTCCAGGCTTACACCTGGTGCTGCCCCATGCTTGCACATGCTGTTTGCCCTTAAGGAATATTGAAAGGGCACAGCTGCTCCTGTCCTTCCTGGCAAGGGAGGGAAACCCAGAGAATCATGGCACACAGAGCAGGAGAGAATACAAAAAAGGTATCATGAATTAGCAGAGCAGCCAGCACTTAGGTCTAGTTCATAGTAGGAGTACTTGAGCCTGAGAGGTTCATTTGCTTCTAGGGTTTCCTAAGGACTTTGTTAGACTGGAATGGCTAGGCTCCAGATGCAGCCATTGGAAAGTCTGGCTAGGGCCAGGAACAGGCAGCACCAAAGTGACAGTCTCCTGCCAAAAGGCTCAAGTAGGCCACCCTGAAGAATCTCTGATTGCTGGTATGTACACATCCATGAAGTCAGATGTCCATGAAAAGGAATATGGGAGGTAGAGGTGGCTTTCTAGAAAATGTGGGTTCTTGTGAGGTAATGACGTCACTTTCCCCTGGGTCAAACTTGCAGAATAGCAAATACTTACCACTGAAGAGAAACACATACTACAGCTTTGGTGGTCCTTCTCTGTAGAGAAACACTTACTACAGCTTCTGTTAGTTGTGTGCTATTGAAAATAGTTGGAAGCCTATATCTATGGTTATGGGGATAAGGATAGGTCAGGTATATTCCCAGGGTTTACTCTAAACAAGCTGGAAACCCAGTAGAACCCAGGGATTTCACTGTATCCAAAGCTTCACACACAGGAAAGCCCAAGGTGTAGAGATGTGACTAGGCACACAGAAGAGATAGGAGTGGAACAGTCCCCATACTCAGTATTAGTCAAGTAGGTTGGGGATGGTAAGGGAGGGGTACAGAGACATAGGCAAAGATCAGTGAGGACAAGAAAGAGGGAGAAGGAGAATTGAGAGGGAGGAAGGAAAAAAAAATGGAAAGAGGGAGCCAGATAGTAGCATGTGAGAGACAGGTTCTCCCAGCAGTCTAGGTAGACACACTTACTGCAGGCTGCTTTCAGACCTGGAGGCCAGGAGAATCAGTGGCATCCAGATTGGAGCCTTCAAAAGTGCTCATTCTCTGTAGCAAATGAAAGGGGACGTTCATCCACCATGAAGGCCACAGGTAATGGCCATGGGTCTTTGTGCATGCCTTCTTTACATCCTAAAGCAGATTTGCATCCCTCTATCCTAAAAACCTGTGAGCCCTTGAGCAGCAGGGACCTGTGCAATCATGTGCTGAATCTTAACCAACATTTCAGTTGATGTGTTGAGGGCAAAAGCAAGAGGATTACGGTGTTTTCAGACCTAAGGCCATGGGAGAGGACAACACAGTCATGTACTAACCAATGGGGATTCACACTTCCCCCTTCCCCAACATGTAGGGAGAAACCATGGGAGATAGTTGCATCTGGACTTGAGAGAGAGGTCTATTCTGTGTCAGAAAATTTGATTCTTCCTGGTGGATGTTTGGCCTGTCAATATATCATGCATATCCTTCCTCACTTTATCTCCTGGGTCCTTCTTTCCTCACATAGGAATGGAGGCTGCTGAGCAGAGCTTGGTAGTTTTGGTACTACAGTGCCTGACTGGAGCAATGTCTAGCTAGTACCATCAATCATGTACCCCTGTGTTTGAGTTTGGGAGTTCATCCATCATCTCATATTTGTGGATTATGTTTATTTGCACTTCCACAGTCACAGGTAGGGAAGCTGAGGAGGAGAAAAGGACCCTGTCAGTGATTTCAGGATAATGAAGGTAGATGCTGTCCATGGTCTTCTTCTAAGGCCCACCCTTCTACTTTGTGTCTGTTCTGCAGGACAGAGTAACACCACAAAGTATTCACACATGACATTGTTCTTGCCTTGCAGGTCATTCTCCTCACAGAATACCACAGTGGGATAAGTAGTATTTTCCAGCCACCTGTGTTTGTTCCCAGATTTCTCCTGGTTAAGCCCTTGTCACTCATTTGACCCCACCTAAGAACACCTGGATAGGTCCTCCTGCCCTACTGGTCTCTACACATCTGTCCTAAATTGAATTGATCCCTTCCCAGCAAGCTGGTGACAAAGCGCTATCCCCAGAGGCAGAGAGCCAGGGGTCCTTTTTCCTTACTCACTACCTCACTCTCCAGTCTTCCCCTCAGGCATTTCCCACTTGCACATCTAGAATAACAGCTACTTGGAAGTAGGCCTTCAACGCTTGTAGTGTTGGGTAGAGAGGCAGAGTGCATGCATATCCCACAAATGGAACCAGGTCCCAAGCAAACCTAAGGTTTGTGTTTGCTTTATGTCTTGTCAATCCTGTGAGAAATCCCATACTCTATTCCTACCCAGGCAATGCTGGGCGTAGGGGGAGTCACACATCCTGCCTGTCTCAAGGTCCTTTACTCCCAGCTACCAACATGCAAAATCTGCAGATGACCATTCCAGTCCTCTGGGCTTTACCTTTGCCTCACCTACCCATGGTGCCCATGTTAGGCAGAATGCCAGCCTCTCTGCAAAGTATACTACTACTGTGCCCATGGACTCCTCTTTCAGGACCATACTCTGTGGTACACAGTGATTCCCAGCAGCAAATTCAAAAGTCCCAAGTGCTCCCATTCATTCAATGTGTCATCCCCAGCCATCTAATGCACACAGGAACACAGCAACACTTTGTATTGTGTATTGCCACTCCAGATATAGGACATCTCCTCTGTACACATTGCACTAGACAACCTTTCCTCACTTTTCTTCCTTCATTATGAGAAACATACAGGAACTTTATACCCACAACCAATGAGAATTCTCAGATCTCTGTCACCAACAGACACACACAACTGAAGTTTCTATTAAGCGAACACCAAGACACACCAAAACACACAAGAACACATGTAGACACCAAGACACAGAGGCAGAAATATTTATTGAGAGGATTCTGGGGCCTCTGAGTGACATACAAATCCTAGGATTTGGATGCTCACGTTCTTCCCATGGCCAGGCACACTATCCTTTGCCATTTCCCATTCTTGTATCAATCTCCACTCATTGCCCCCATTTCTTGTCTAGACTCTGGTCCGTAGTGCCTGGATGGCTTGAATTGGAGCTTTGAGGATGAAAAAGAAATATCCAGAAGAGGATTGGATTGAAAGCTAAGAGGTTAGGATTGAAAACAGGTGGGTACAGAAATTTTGCAGTCAATCGATCCTCTGATGTCTGTGGAGGCACACTGTGGGGAATGTAGAGAGCCCCACTTAATATCTAGGAGAGGGTCGCAGTGTGGCTTAAAACCCAAGGCATGACCATTCAGGGAAAGACACTTGCTGATTCAGCTCTTCTTCCTCCTCAATGATCCTAAACCTCTATTGCGCTTGAGCTTCTAAGCATGACATGTGGTTCTCTCAAATTTCCTTTCCCTCTAATCGCAGGGTGACCTTTGGTTACCACTACACTCACTCTAGAGCCTAACCTACTCCACTATGCTCCAGACACAAGACAAGCCAGAATCCAGGCACAATCCGAGGCTGCTTACCTGAACTCTTCTCTTTTCTCAGTCATGGTGCCTTCTTTCCTCTAGGGGATTGAGGCTAGATGATTATTTAGAAACAAAAGTAGAACAGGTTGTGCCCTGAAATAATTCCACTACCCAGAAGCCTACAAATACCCACAGGTCACTCCTGTTGATGACCAAAGAGCCCCTACCTCAGCAATGTGGTTAGAACCTGGACAGTTGTGATTCAACAACCAGTAGATGAAGCTCAGGACACTGGTGTCCCTCCTGAAGCAGAGTGCTTTGTTGTCATCAGCCTAGGACCACTGGAGGGCAGAGAGACAAGATGTCTTGAACCCTGTAACTGGAATTAAGGAAGGATCACTACCAGACTAAGGACCCTCATTCCCCCTCCCATTTATCCAGGCAGCCACATCCTATACGTGATAGTAAGGGGATAATCCTTGTTGATTCCTTCATTCTTGAATTAGGGTGCAGATGGAAGAAAAAATTTATGCTGTAGCAGTCCTTGGGAATGCTGACTTCCTAGACCTGCCAAGGAACAATGGGGAATGGCACCAACGGGAAGCAAGACCAATAAGGAGTGAGCTAAGGTAGGCAGGTTTCTGGTGGTTGGGTCAGTTTTGCCCCTCAAATGCTACCAGATCTTTCTTTCACAGCTCTGCTCCTCAAATGCCACCACAACCACCCATGCCAGACCACACTCAGCCTCCCTGGTCTATGTCCAAATTGATCATGTAGGCAAGAACATCTTGGTCTTACTTTGTGATTACAGTCAATAACTATGGATGGTTCTTGATCTGCCTCAGGTTAAGAACTTTTTCCTAGCCAGTGAAGGAGAAACTAGGTGCCTTGACATGCAGCAGATAGGGAGAGCATAGACAATATGGGAGAGTAGGGTTGGGGCTTCAGGCCTCCAAGGCCCTCATGAAGATCTCTCATAAGACAATCTCAGGGCTACTATTCTCTTAGGGGTGTGTGAGGTCACTGCACTCACTGTCTTCTAGAAGGGAGTTTTCCCAGGTCTCCAGAATCCCAAATGGCCCCACGGGGACCAGTGTGGCTGCTGGACCCACACTGCTAATGTCTGAATGGACCCTGCCCTCTCTATATGTTGGCTCCCATGCTCCCTGCTTCCCAGTAGGGACATCCTCTCTTGACACTATCACTGAGTCCTAGTGGCTGCTTGGTTGTGCCTGGTACTCCTAGAGAATCTTGGGCTGCAAGGTATGACACACATTCTTGCCACTGGGCTGTATGTAGTGGGCAGTAGCAGCAGTTTGTCAGACAAAAGGAGATGGAGGAAAGCTAGTATCTTCTAGACAATAGCACTGTGCACAACACCCAGGATTTGGACCACCCTGCGTGGCTTTGAACTTCTGGAACAAGACAGTCTTTCTCTGACAGGTATTCCCAAGGAATATTTCCTTCAAAGTTCTTCTGCCCTGAAAAGGGCTCTTCCTGTCCTACTTTAGAGACATAACCATTGTTCCCAGTCCCCACCACATGCTCACTCACTACCTACAGGTGGCTAATATCTGTCCTCACTATCAGCGAGGGTCTCTGAGAAGACGGCCCTAGGGTAACCCGACCCAACTCCTGCTGTCTTCTTCTGTCTTGGGCAGAGTCCTTCCCCTCCTATGTACAGCCCATTCCCTCTGTCTCGGCCTTGCCCAGTGTTAGCCCTCAGGAAGGAACAGCAGTAAGAATATAGATTTGGCCCAGAAGTCAGGGATGCTCTGGATGATGGTGTTCTTGTGCTCAAAATATGCCTTCTTTCTCTGCCAGACCTTATGCTTCAGCCAAGTGTAGACCATGGTGCCGCTCTGTGTTCAGGTCCTGCTGTATCTCTTGAAGACCTCCAAAAGCAAACAAATCTGTGGGAGCCAAGTCCCCCTACCTGCCTGCGCATTCTTCTCATCCTGACCATCATCTTCACCTTAATGCTCACTCTTGTGGGACAGCTGGGGCATCATCTGCCCCTCACCCCCGTGACCTTTCAATCTGCACCATCAGTATCAAGTCAGTTACTCCCAGCTCTGACTCGGCTCCCAGGGACTCCGCGCCCTCTGGCTCCAACTCCATGAAGCTCTTTTGCACAGCCTGTTCCATCAACACGCTGGATGCTTCAGCCTGCCCACGAAGCACCATATGAAACTCCTAGCTGGCACACTACCCTGCCATCCCCTGAGCCTTACCCTTCAGAAAGACATTTCTTGATCTAAGTCTCCGTGCAGAGGCCCAGCACCACAAGGCCCTGCCTGGCTGCCAATCAACCATTGCCTACTTTGGCGAGAGCCGAAGGCAGATACAAGCGCTGGGATTGAAAACATGGGCCAACACACACAGTGCCTGGGCTGTGCACTGTATCTGATTGGAAGGGGTCCAAGCTCTGGCTTCACCCACTATTGTAAAGGCAGAGGGATGTGAATCTTCACGCATGTGCACACACAGCACTATGATGCCTGGTTTGGCAATCGGTAGAAGGATGCTAGGACCGTGCCCAGATGGTCTCTTTTGATCATATAAGCCAAAACTTGAGTGGCTCAGGGCTAATATAGTCTGTGGATATGCCTTCTGGCAGCACAGGACAGGGCAGTGTGAGATAAACCAACCCCTGTGGAAGTCCTCCAGGATTATGACTGGTACGCCCCATGCAGTTTGGCCCTGGGAACAGTGAAAGGTCACATCTGCTTCGTCCTATCTTATAGGGTCTCTGAGAATGTCACCACGCAGAACAGGAGGAAACACAGAAAGCCCTTCAAGCCACCAGCACTGTCTCATCCACAGCAGGAATACATTAGCCTGAGGGTTTCATCAGCTCATAGGGTTTCTTGAAGAATTTCTCACATTAGAAAGGCTAGGCTCCAGAGCAACCACTGTTGAAAGATGTATCTCAGGCAGAGGAACAGGCAGACAGAACCTAAGACAAAGTCTGCCAAAAAGTTTCATGGCAGAAGAACCACCCAGCAGAATTCCTGATTGCTGGTGTGCACACCTCTGTGCAACTAGGTCCCCCAAGAGGAGCAACAAGAAAGGTGGACATGGTTTCCTAGAAAATAATGGGCTGTGGTCTAGTGAGGTAATGGTTTCACTCTCCCCTGGGTCTGCCTTGCAGGAAAACCGGTCCTTATCAATAAGAAAAACACATGGTACAGCTTCTGTTAGGTGTATGGTATTAAAATAGCTGCAGAAGCCAAGAGCAGTGGCTCACACATCTAATCTAAGCACTCTGCAAGTTGGAGGTGGGTGAATTGCCTGAGCTCACAAGTTTGAGACCTGCCTGAGTCAAAGTGAGACACTGTCTCTAAAAATACCCAAGTGATGAGGCAGATTCCTGTAGGCCCAACAACTTGGCAGGCTGAGGCAAGAGAATCACTTGAGCTGAGGAGTTAGAGGTTTTTGTGAGCTTAGGAGCCAGGGGACTATACCAAGGGTGATAAAGTAAGACTGTATAAAAAAAAAAGCTGCATATCGATGTCCATGGCTATAGGGACAAGGAAGCCAGGTCCAGCATATTTGTAAGATTTATCATGGACATGCTAGGGAACCAGTAGATCACAGGCATTTCTATGAATCCAAAACTGGGCACACAGGAGAGCCCATGCTACAGAAACTAGTCAGGGCACAGGCTGGAAATAGGAGAAGATCTGTCCCCATGCCCAGTGTCAGTCAGACAGGTGGGGGTGGGTGACTGGGACAAAGGAAGAGGCAAAGATAAGTGAGGACCAAACAAAGATAGAATGAGAAGGGCACCAGGGAGTGGAAGGAAGAGGGAAAGAGGGAGTCAGCTAGTAGCAGGAGAAACAGCTTCTCCCAGCAAGCTAGGTGGATACACTTATTGTGTGTTGCTTTGAGACCTGGTGACCAGAAAAAGTGATGGAATCCAGACATCAGCTTACATAGGGGCCCACTGCCTGTGGCAAATGCAGGAGACATTCATCTATCTACAGAGAAGGTCCCTGAGAATGGCAGTGTATCTTTCTGCATGCCTCCTTCACATTCCAAGGCAGATCCACATCCCTCTGTCATTCAAAGCAGAGAGGACTTGAGTAGATGGGCCCTATGCAAACATGTGCTGAATCATCTTAACTAACTTTGAGATGATTTTTTCAGGGCAAATGCCTGAGTTGGGATTGTTTCCAGCCCTAAGATTGTGGGAAAGGGCAACTTTTCCTTATAGTATTTATGGGCAATAAATACTTCCTCCACCCAATATCCATTGAAAGAAAGCACATTCTACAGTGAGGATCCTCTCACTAGAACTTGAGAGTGAGATCAGTTATGTGTAGTATAGTTTGATTCTTCTAGGTATGTGTTTGTCAAGTCCATATATCATGTGTGTCCTTCATGCCCCCATCTCCTGACTCCTGTATCACCCCCACTTTCCTCACATAGGCATAAAGGATGCTGAGCAGAGGTACACTTAAGAATGTTTTGGTAGCTGCTGTGTCTGGCTGCAGCTCTGCCTAGCTAGTGCTGTCGCTGATGTGCCCTCATCTTGGAGGTAACCTAAGCTTGGCAGTCCCTCTCTAGTTGTGGATAATGTTGGTCTAGAATTCCACTAGAACAAGTAGAGATGCTGGGCTTTCCTGTTTCAGGAAGAGGAGGTGCAAGAGAGCCTGTCAGTAATGGTGTGATGCTGAAGGTACACATTCTCCATGGCCTTATTACTAAAGGTTTCCACCCTTCTGCTTGGTGTCTGTTGCTCAGAGCAGAGTAACAACAAAAAGTGCACAAACATTACACTGCTGTTGTATTGGATGTTGTTGTATTGGATTCTGTAGGTCCTTTTTCTCCCAGAAACTGCAGAAACATCTCATCCCAGATTTTTTCTTGTAAAGACCTTTATAATCATTGTCCCCCAACCCATGATCCCCTAGACACATCCTCCTGACCTGTAGGTCTATCACCATCACTCCTAACCTGAGTCATTTTCTTCCCATTTTGCTGATGACCACCACTGGGAACCAGCTCACTGAGCATCTCTCACTCAGTCTAGGGAAAGCACAACTGCCAACTGGCTAGGTCAACATCTTCTACTGTATGTTGAGGAAAATGTGACCTTGCACACCCTGGAAACTACAGGTTATTAGAAATGTTGAGAAAATTCAAGTAAATTTTCACTTGTCTCCTGAGAATTCAGAGACATTACGTATGTGGCAGTTCTAAGGCGCTTCCCTGATCCATCCTCTGGGATCATCAGTGCTGATTCCGTACTGGAACCCAGCAGGTATCTCTGTGTTCCATGGAATGGTGAATACCTGCTTCCACCCAGAGTTCCTGGAACAGCAACTCCATTTTCCTGTCAGCAAATACAGGGCTTTTATCCCATTTCCAAAGCCAAGAAGCCCTACTCCCATACCCATGCACAAACTGTGAACTGCAAACTACAGCTTGCTTAGCTTAGATCAAAAATTTCCATCAGTGTTCGTGTTTAGATGCCTCAACAGGTTTAGATTAACAGGGACAATGATGGGAGGTATAGGAGGCAGGACAGGATAACTGCACTGACACAGACACAGGCATGCAGACATGAATGCTAGAAATTACAGGACATGGAAGATTTTAGAGAGGTGAACATAGTGTTTCAGGCCCAGCAAGAGATTTAAATTTGAGGAGAAAGTGGACACAGAGCAATAGTGAAGGACGGGGTGACTGTCTCACTGAAAGGTATGTGGTGGGAAGAGACACACAGAGAGAGGGATGTGGGAAAGGAGACAATAGAATGAGTGCTGAATGGGCAAGAGAGAGGTCTGTGAGAAGAGAGAGAGACAAGTACACAGACACAAGGAAGGACAAGCAACACAGAGATAAGCTTGTGGTGGGACAGAGGGAAAAAGAGATAAAGAGCATTCTGGGGGCTGAGGGAGAAACAGAGAGGTCTTCTGGGAGGATAGAAGAGAAGGTCGTGGGAAGGAAGAGACTGAGAGAGAGAGAGAAGGCCATGAAGGCAGACAGACACACAGAGGTGTTGTGCAGAGACAGACAGAGATAATTTTCAGGTGATTAGAGAGAGACACAGAGGAAGCCTGTGGGCAAGGGACACACACAGAGGCTGGCATGAAAGAGAGAGACACACACATACAGGGCTGTGAGGTAGAGAGGCATAAATAGAGACATACCACACAATGGGACCTTTGTGTCAGCACATAGACTCCACCCATCTCAGTCCTGCCTGTGGCTTTGTAATCAAGTCCCTGTGCTTTCTGTATGGGGTGGGTCACAAGACCGAGCAGTGAGATTCTGACTTTTAAAGGGCAGACTCAGACTTTGCGGGGTGGGATTTGTCATCCTTCAGGAGCCATGGCCTGGCAGTCCAGTCCTTTGCTCAGTGGGTTGTGTCACACCTCTGCAATGTGGTGGGCATATAGAGGAGTCTGATCATGCTTCCCTCTGTTGTGTGGCTGGCTTAGCAGATCCTCATCCCATTTTCCCTGGGCACAGGCAAAGGAGCCCCACAAGAGTAGGCAATGGGCCATGTTAAGGGACTCCTGGGCCAGGCCCAAGATTTCTATCTCTCCTTCTATCAGAGTTCAGGAAGTGGCATTTCTTTTCCCAGTATCCACTGATACTAGGCACTGGCCTGCAGGAGCCTTCAGAGACCCACTAGGGTAAATCCAGGAATCTGGAAGACCTCATCCATCTGGGTGCTGTACTAGGGCAATGGAAGTAATAGTGCCAGAAATTAGAGCAGTTGCACACTCCCTTGCTGAAGTATCAGCCATTTGTCCTGCTCAGACTTCACGAACCATGATGTTTGATTTCAGACCCAAAGCCTCAAATGTGATGTGATTAGAGGGGATGTGTGGTTAGTTTGAGGTGTTGTTTTCTTAACAAAAGTGATCAACTTATTTCAAGACATACTTATGATTGTAGATTATATTTTACCCCACACACGAGTTCTATTTACCATTTAAAATTAATTAAAATACATTAATAAACTTAGGAAAAGAAAGCATATAAGACTAAATAAAAGGTGAATGTTAGTCTTTTTTTTTTTTTTTTTTATGTCACTCTGCTGTCCTGAGAGTGTGGAGGCATAAAAAAAACTCTCAGCAATCTGAAACTCTTGTTCTTCAGCATTTCTTTTAGCTTAAGCTCCTGAATAATTGTGACTATATGTACTCACTCTAATGCCCATGTCTTACACAATGAATTTTAACTTGTTAAGGAGACTCCTTCAGAAACCGAGAATTTCCAGAAAAATGAGAGTAAAAATACCATTTGTGTTTCTGAAATAGATCAATGTTGCAGCATAAATTTCTTGATATATCTGGTTATTATAACGTACTACAGAAATCAATTCAGTGATGTGATTTACCATTCATTTTTGTGAATATGTGGCTGTAGGCACATATAGAATGATAGTTAAGTTTGGAAGATTATGAACATAGTAACCACTGGCATCCCTTTTAAGAAATTTGCTTATATATGGAAGAGAAATTTGGAAATTATTTTTCCTGATTGTTGTGACTAGTTTCCCAGCCCATATCTCTCCTTCTCCTCCCATCCCCCAGAGTTGACTCTAAAAGAAGGCCTGTCCCTCCTCCCCCAAGGGTATCCAAGAATGTGCTTCCCAGTCACATTCCCAGGCCCCTTCCTTCCCCCTAGAGTTGCCAGGAACAATCTTCCACACAAGGAAGAAAATTCCCAAGTTTCAGAATACGCTCAAGTTCTCAGTAGATAAACAATGGTAGAAAACTCACCAAAGCTTGCTATGTAGATGAACAATGGTGGAAAACTCACTTGAACTTGATTAATTACTGTTGTCTAAATGAAAACATTGTGATATGAGGTGTATCCATTGTCAACCAAAGTTGTATTAAACATTGTTGCATTACAGAAACCATTGTTGTACCCATGACTACCCAAACTATAACCCCCCTTAACCAGCCATGTTTCACTTTTGTAATATGCTTGCACAAAACCCATAAAAGGCAACCCACACCTCTTCTTGACTGCTGCTGCCACCCAGTGGAGCAGCCCCTTCAGCAGGTGAATAAATTACCAATTGATTTCACCTAAATGGGGGTCTGATTCTATCTTTTTAGGTCATAGGGGGTACCAGATTTAGAGGACCCATAGAGATTCTTGCCCTTGGACCCCCCGCCTGGACCCACCACCGACTGACAGCTCCAGGAGAAGGCCTTGCAGAAGATGTTTCTCTGTCCTGGGACTTTCAGCTGGTGAGAGAAAAAGAAAAAAAAACTCAGGTCACAAGTTTCCAAATTTTCCATTTTGGTGATTTAAATATGTCACCTTAAATAAGTCTTTTGGGGTCTCTAGATAATCTGGGAGAAAATAGGCTAGGTTGGACATGGCCCAAGATCCTATTCCCGAGATAGGGGAGATTTTCCCCTGTCTCTCTGAGTTGTTTGTTTTTGTGTTGTCATGTTTGTAGCTCCTCATTAAACTATTTTTATCTTAGCAGTCTCCTGTACTGTTCACATTTTATGGCTTTTCCTGTTTTTGTTAATTTAAGTCTTTTTTTTTTTTTTTTTTCAGTCAACTGTGCTGGTTTTGGTTTGTGTGTCTTTGTATGTTTTAAGTTTTGTATAAGTAACTAAGTGAAAGAGTTAAATGTGACTCAGAATCTGCAATTTGTGCGACAAATTTTTGCCTGTTGAATTTCATTTGTGTTTTTGTCATTTTACTTTATTGGTTTGTCTGTTTTTATAATATTTGTATTCTAGTCTTTTTGTCTGCTTAGTAATTTGTTCAAAATAAAACAGGGCAATTTTTGAAAATGCTCTTTCAGTAACTTTTTAATTTCAGGCAAATTCACCAAGAACAACAGTAAGAAAGTGCATATTTTCTGTAAGTAAAACTAACCAGCTTAACAAAGATAAATTAGAAATTCCAGATTTTCAACTTTAAGAAGCAGGAACCTACTTAGCAAATATTAATTTGAGTCTACAAATCATTCAGGGTGTGGGGGTAAAATGTAGAAGCTGTGCCAAAAAAAATTGTGGCTTAAACAGTCCAGTGAACTTTAAGATAATCTGGGGGAAGTATAGTAGATAGCCAGGCTGCAGAACCATTAACCCTTGCTACAGTTTTTGTCTAAAAAGAGTGAAAGGAATCCTTAGTAGGTTTTTGTTCCCCATGATAACATTTGTTAGTCAATATCGTATTTAGTTTTCCCAGTGCTTTATTCAGTGTCCTTTTAAGGTTCCATTAAAGAACTCTCTTAGATTTCAATCCAAGGAAAGTCATTGTGTTTTAGTTCCTCTTCTTTTTCCTGGTAAACTGTTCACTATTCTAGAGACTAGGCATCACTTTTGTTTCTAAATATTATTTACTTCCTGTTGTACCTTCAATTTGTGAGGTTAAGGGTCAACATTTCTGTTTTATGTACAATTTATTTTAACCCAGACTATGGACACTGCATGTGGCTGGAGCATAAAAGCCGCTTTTCACCCAGGGTGTGGCAGCTGAGAAGCTGACTCTGTCCTCCACCTCCCCCTGCCAAATTATTTGAGTAAATTATTAGCCTTTCACTTTTTCTTTCTTTCATATCCTCTACGTCTCCCACTACCTTCAACTTTGCTGTTAAAATGGGAGTTAAACTTTACTGTACAGTGTTGGTTTGGAATTAACTCCCATCTTTCTAAAATGACAAGTAACCCACTTGAATTAAAAATCCTCTATTTCTGACAATTAAAAGGTTAATACAAAGTTTATTAAAACTGTTCCTCTTCTACCTACAAAAAAAAAAAAAAAAAAACACTGTTGTTACTGTGTAACAAATAGCATTTTAAATAAGGTGCCCGCCCTCAGCAGGAAACCCAAGGTCAACTACTCATCTGAAACTGAAGGAAAAATATAACAGTCCTCTTTACTTTTTAAAATAATAATCTGACTTCATGCTGATTGGTATAATATATTCTGCTGATCTTCAAGTAGTCTTACAGGGGGACAGGCTGTAATCTTTTTAAGGAGAGGTGCCCCCTGTAAACTTCCCAGGGCCCCTAGAATGGTGCCACAGAGGTAAGCCATTTTGATTTCTATTTTTAACTAGTGTCTACAAACATTAATTAACTATTAATAGTATTTTTATTATGCTTATTTGTTATAAATTGCTGTAAAAACATGTAACTGTTAAAGTCATTTGTTGTAATACTCTTAAGAACCTTCAAGGAAAGGCCGATAAAATAGGACTTTAAACAACAACCCTGGGTTGCCTGGTCATTAACTTGTCAGAAACTCTCAGAGATGTGTTGGTAAAACAACCTCACCAGTGAAAACTACAGCTTTATTAACCTGTCAAGGACTCCCCAGAAATGTATTTCAACACCCATCACCAGAGACATTATTAAAGTAAAAGCAGGAGTCCAATCAACCCCCGACGTATTAAATTACCACAGTCCTGTTAAAATGTGTATACAATGTGTTCTAGTTCTGATTCTAAAGGTATAAGAATATAAAAGTAAATGTAAGCTATTGTCGTTTTATAACATTTGTTCAGTGTCTATTAAAAAAATGATTTCATCCTGAAAAAGTCTTAAAAACATTTGTGAGTGGATTGCAGATCTTTTCTTTCAAGAAGCCCTTCAAGACTTTCCTCATTCTAATACTCCTCACTGTCTGGTGCCTCTTTGACCTAACAGTCATTGGTTTTTTATGATTATTATTGATATTAGGCTTCATATCCCCATAACTCTTTGATGCCCCATCATCAACAAAATTTTAGGCCCCTCCTTTTTTCCTGTTTTTAACATTTGGCTGATTGTAATATTCTTAGTTGCCATCAGTCAAAAAAAAAAAAAAGGATAATTTGGTAGATTTTTGTAATAACTTGTTAGTACATTTATTTTGTTATCTGATCACATTTCCTGTTAAACTTTTGTTCTCACTTAAGCAAAGGACAGGGTTGCTGCTGACAACAGCAGCAATCACCAGCTAAAAAATTCAGACATAGTAAGGAGAATTTTGACTCCTTTCAAACTTGCCTACTCCTTTCACCTGGCTTTCTGACCTCATTGCCTCTACTTTACAGGATTTATGTATTACTTCCTTGTTGTAGCTCTTAGCCAAAACAGCCCTGAATACCCAGACCAGGGCCACTCCCCATTCTTACCAAGATCTATGGGGGGTGTCAGAGAAACGCTATCATACCCAGCCATTTCAGTAGGGGCTCCAAAGGTGTGGCCCACCAGGTCCTCCAAGCCCTGAAGTGGCTGAAAATAGTGAAGAAGTACCAAGATAGGGGGCCACAAATTGACACCTCGGGGACAGAAAAATCTAGACAAAATTGTCAGACAAGTGACAGGTGCCAACAAAAAACATTAAAACAAATAATGCTGGGTTAATAAATTGCCTCATTCGTAAATAAAAACATAGCTTTACAAACTGAATGGGTATTCTAACAAATAAATAAATAAATAAATTCAGCCCCATACATTAGGCATGGTTATTAAGTTTTCACAGTTTTTATCTGGAAAAAAATCATAGTGTGTACTTCCTATTCAAAGTGAAGCCTTCCAAGTGTTTAGAATTGCTTTATTCATAACTTTGCTGAAACTCAAAAGATATAACCTGCAATTTGTTTGTGCCTAAAAATAAAAATCTAATTTCTAAGCTTACCTGAGTCTAAAGAATAAAAATTTTCGGTTTAACTCTGGTTAAAGAACTTTGTATCAATATTATGTTTCATAAAATGTGTCTCATTTATAAATTGTAATAATTTAATTGCCTAAAAAACTGGGTTTTTATCAAAAACTATTACCTTTTAAAATGTTTCAATTATTAGTTTAGCAAATAAATGGTTAACTTCAATCCTATTCTGTGAAAAATAAACATTAGGGAGTAAGAGGAACTAAACAGAAAGAAAAATAACATTGTATAAGAAAAAAATATATGTGGTCAATTTGTCCTGAAACAGAATAGCTATTTTTTTTAAAAGTAAGGGACAAAACAAAAATTAAAGAAAATTTAAAATGTTTGTAAATTACCTGTACAGGTTAAATAAAGCTCATAAAAAGATTTTGTAAAAAGGGTTTACCTGTAATCCTGGTTACTATGTACTTCCTTCAAAATATTTTAAAAAAATGTTTTAAATCATTTATATTTGACAAAACTTCCAAAGTAAAAACGCTAAATTTCAGACTTGGTGCCCATAGCACAATAGTTGTGGCGCCGGCCACATGAACCAAGACTTGCAGGATCTGAACCTGAAATCAGAGAAAAACAAATTAAAAAAACAAATTAAACTTAGTTAGTTGGTTAAAAGCATATCAAAGAAAAACAAATAAGAAAAACAAATTAAATTTGTTTAAAACAAATTAAAACAAATTATTTACTTGGTTAAAAGCGTATGTAAAACATTGTCAAATATAAAATGGTAATTAATTTCGTGTGAATTATAATTACACATATATTCCAATATTGTAAAACATTAATGTTGGGGTGCAGCTCCCCCATACCTAAGCATAGTAGTTTATTCTCAAGTGCTCCCTGAGGAACGTGGCTATAAGCTTCTTATTCTGAGAATATGTTTAGATCTGCCTAAAATCAGTCATGTTTACAGATAAGATAGCTGGTGAGTCTCACCAGGTTGTAGCTGGAGATAACACTTACTGAGGCAGTGGGCTGCTGTATCCAGTATCTCCCCCCTTACTTACACAACAGTAGTGAGTTTTAGCTTAGAGAAAATGGGCACACAGGAACATACATCCTGATGCTTTTGTGGTTAAATCTGAAGTAAAAGTGCCTTTTTGTGCTTTGTGCTCATGATCAGGTGTAGTTTTGTGCTGATTTGGAGTTTTAATGGCAGTTTTAACATTTACCTTGTTTCACTTTTTTTTTTTGCTATTTTTAACCTTTACTAACATAAGTTTATAAGGAGCTCAATAAATATGGGTTTTTTCTGTGTGCCTGTTAGAGCCTCAGCCTCCCTTTTCATTCCAATCATTTTGTCTAGCAGTGCTTTCCTCTGTGTCACTGAACAAGCGGTTTAGTGGGACACCTTCATCTGATGCAGTGAGCAGGATCACGGCTGGACCGGGATATGCTTGAATTGTTCTACAGAACTTCTGTTCACTGACCTTAAGGTTAGTTACTGGTAACTGGCAGAATCTGGAGGGTGTTTCCTGAATCATAAATTCAGAACTGTCCACACATGTTTCAAAAAGGGGTTTCATTCATTACCTTGGGTAACTCCTCTTCGGTTGTTGAGGATGAATATATACAGTTGTTAAGAACTTTATTAGTTACTATGGGTATCTCAGTTAAAACTGCTTCTTTCCACTATTTATTTTCCACTATAAAAGCTTGTTGTTATTGGTTTACACCTGACTCTCACAATCAATTAAATTTAGCTGCTTGGGAAGAAGTAGCTGAAGAAATGAAATGCTTCCACCAAAAAGGAAATATTATTGATAAAGATGTTTGGACTGTTTACCAGTTTACCATTTTGTCAAATTAGCATTACAGTCTTTTGTCGGAGGTAAAAGTAAAACATCCAAACCCCCAACTTCTCCTAATCCTGAGCTTGACAGTACAGTCGCAAACCTTAAACTATCCATTTCGGATAAAGCTGATGGCACTTGCCAGGAAAACCAACAGAAAGAAAAGGAGACCCCAGAGAATGAAGGAGATCAAAACTCCTATTCCTCTGAGGATGGTGCTGTAGGAGGGGAAGAACCTCCCCTATATGCATCCATTCAATCTCTCCACCACAAAATGACTGATGTCAAAAATTTCATTAAAGAATGTTATGATATGGTAGAGAAGGCCCCTTGCTCCTCCGGAGCCTTTGTTAGATATGACTATTCAATCATCTGTTCCTCCTTTTGCATTTCCACAGCCTCCAGTTTCTAACATTTTACCACCACCTCTTCCTCCAACACCTATATTGGAAGATGAGGCGAGACCTCTAAAATCTATTACAGCTCCTGTTGATAATCCACAGCCATTAAGGTCTCGAACTCCATCTCCAAATAACAACAGATCTAATAATAAGCAAATTTTTCCTTTAGAAGTTGCACAGAGGTTTCAGCTTCCAACCATTGAATATCATTCTTACAAGTCTACTCGTGTAAAAAGGGCTATTTTTCCCAATCCTAGAAAACTCAGACTTTTAGATGATTTGGAAGTACCAATAATTTGCTTCTTCTTCTAAAAAATAATCAGACTCTAGGTCTAATTATGCCCATAACTCATACTGCATCACGAAGGGCTGGAGACCATCAGCAAGGAGGAAGTGGAGCTCCACCAGCTGGATGCATTGCACCAGTACAATGGTTCACTGAGGTTGATTTAAAGGTTTTAAAAACAGTAAAATACGCTGTTGTCTCTTATGGGACGAATACTCCTTATACTCAAGGCCTTCTGGGCTTATATTGTTTTTTTTTTTTTATTGAGTGTTAACTATGTACATTGATACTCTTCTGGGGTACAGTGTGGGGTTTTCACATGCATTCTAAAATACTTCCATCAAATTGGTCAGCACAGCCTTCATGTCATTTTCTCAGTTATTGCTTTAAAATGTTCACATTCTACTCTTAGAAAGATTCACCTGTACCCCTATAAGACAAACCTCAAAAGTCGCCTCCCTGTTTCTTTAGAAACATCTACCAGGTTGGGTTTTAATTTTTATTTAATTATTTATTTTTACAGAATTATCTTTTTTTAAAAATATCTATTATGCCATGAATTCATAGGGAAACAGTTCCAGTGGCGCAGGGAGGCACCTTGCCATTGAATGTGACAAAGGTTTGTATGACTATTATACTATAATTCATGGGGAATAGGTTCCAGCACCTTATATTACAATTACATGGGGTCTCTTTGTTCTCCCATGTGCTATGCTGTACACCTATCATGCCATGAATTCATGGGGAATAAATAGGTTCCAGTAGCTTATGTCACTGTTCCACCAGTTCTCTTGGTTCTCCTGTGTGCTGTGCTGTCCGCCTATTGGCCATGAATTCATAGGGAATGAGTTCCAGGAGCTCAGGCAACTTTCCACTACTCACAAAGTGGGCTTCTCTGGGTGGAGCAGGCTTGCGCTCCAGCTAAACCCAGGTCCCTTTCTCTTTGGCATCCTTCTTCTTCTGATCATTTTCCTTCACACGTTTCAGGAAGCTCTCTCAGCTCTTAGAGTGTTTAATATGCTCAATATGAACATTAATCCTCTTGGCAAGAATCTTGCCTTTAACTTGTTTGTTTACAACAATGCCAAGCATGCTGGGTAACACTGTAGACTCTTCCAGTTTTGCCATAGTAACATTTGTGTTACATGCCTTTTTGGACAGTAACCATTTCCTATAATAGCACCTTTCTTCTAGAGTTGCATATATGTGGCCACATATATGAGTTGGGTTTTAGAGAAGGAAAACTGAGATAGTGAGCTAATGTTAGATCACCAGTGTTTTGTAAGCATGCATTGTTCCAAATGTGTGTGTGAGAGAGAGAGAGAGAGAAAATAACTTTGAATCTGCTTGAGTGATCTTTGTTCTTATTCTGGTGGTGCTTTTCCCCCACCATAGTTCTCTTTCAATAGGCATCGCCTGCTTACTCAAAACACTCACTTCTGAGTATCTTCCTCCTTTGCTGGGTTGTCTTTAGTGTGTTATTTTCTTTGGCATAGGTACTGGGTCTCCAGCCCAACTCTGGTGTCATGACAGCAGCACCAATCCCATAAGTGACAAGAGGCCCAGGAGCCAGTCAGTTTACAGGTTGTCACCCCCTCATATGGTAACAGGAAGAGCTTCTCTATCCACTAAAGCTGAAAGACTGCGACTCCCCCAGACTCATTTGCAGCAAATACTTGGTTTGCTCAGTCAGCAAACTTCCAGCTTTGGGGAGGCCAATTTGATCATCTGGTTCTTGTAGGGATGTTCACAGAGGGTACCTTGCCCGTTCTCCTACAGGTTTACAGAGTGCCTATGGCCCAATAGCAGCTAGCAAGAAAGGAAACTTAAGAGAGAAGGAAGATATGATAGGGTCAAATGCTGCAAGGATTTTTAAAAAGAGTAATTTGAGAACTGAAAAATCCTTGAAGTTTGACATTTTGGATGTGAATCATGGGCTTTTATCCATAGTAATTGTCAGAAAAAAAATTCAGGAAAAAAGCAAGGATTGAAGGCAAGGATATGAAAACCATTATTCTAATTAAGACTCTTATCTTATAAAATTTCTGATAAAAATGATATGTGAGTATAAAAAAATCAGGTGGTTCAATAGACTCAGAGTCAGGGAGCAAGGGATGTTTCAAATTTCATTAATGGGAGATCTTGCTAAGTTTTCAGAAAATTTGAGAGGCAGTTGAGAAACAAGGCCATTATTAAAATGTAAATTATATACATGTATAGTTAAATTATATTAATGTGAAGGTAATAAATACTCCAACAGTCATGCCTTTGTAATTATGTTACTACATTTTACCATTAATTATGCTCTTGAGATTATTTATGTCTGTTGTGTCTGAGAACAGATATGAGGTTGTATCTGCTGGAAGGCGCGGAAAGGCATGACTTGCTTCCCAAGGTTCCCCTCCTCCGCATTCAGAGACATCACATTAGTGGCTTGAAATCAGCCACAGCAGAAGCATTTACAGCTTGAAAATCAGCAAATGCTACAGATCAGGACATATTTGTTTTGATTTTCAAAGGTGTTGACTGAACATTTACTAGCACATCACCAGGTAAGGCTTTGAGGATGACAGTGATTTGAATGGCCACTCTGAGGAGAAGGATGCCATTGTCCTGACAGCTGATAAAGGGATGCCAAGACCAAGTAGATCCAGCCAAAACTAGTGGATATGTTTGTCAAGGTAATATATTTCATAGGCAAACCAGGTAGGGGAACAGCAAAGCATTGGGTTGAATTCCTTGGGTCCTCTATTTGGGACTGGAGCAGTGTAAGTGGGTGAACAGGAACCCTGGAGGGAAGATGAGGAAGCTGATGGACAGGGAGAAGGGGGTGATAGTGTGGAACCAGAAACCTGAATGAGGTGAATTCCTGGTATAGCTGAAATGACCCAGAAGAAGAGTAAAAAGGATGCAGAATTATAATCAAGGAGTGGGATTTTGGAATTGAGTATTTCAGTCAGAGCCATTGCCAGACCCTGGGTATGATGGTGTTATAGGAGTTTGCTCAAGTTGTCATTAGGGTAGATATAGAAGAAGTCAAGAGTCATGGATTTTGGCTGAGTTGATGAAATGGGCTCAGGGGACCAAGACTAGTGGAAGGAATGGGGTGACGGTGAATTGAGGATGGTGTAGGAATTGCAGCAGTGAGGTGGATTGAGATGGATCAAATGGTTCTGGAGTGCCCTTCATCATTTCAGTGGCAATAAAAAATTACACAAATAAGGATACTTTATCAGCCACTATAACCGTAGGCAATAGCTGCTCTGGGTACAGACACCATATTGGAATTTTAATGTAAAAGCACTTTTAATGTTTTTCAAAATATAATTTGCTTAACATTTTATATAATTTCTAGTGAAAATGGTATGCTGCTGTGCTCATAGGCTGGGAACAATGCAGGGTGTTTTTTTTAAAGACAAGACTTACTTTGTCTGACTGACTACTTCTCTGTTTATTCAGGCCACTGGGAAGAGATCTTTTTCATTTGCTCTTTTGCATGTTCATAAACAATTACGGCAATATCCTGCTTATTCTTGTCTTTCAAATTCTTAAGTGTTCTCAAGTTCTTGGCATTGAACATATTTTCCTGAATTTATTTTAGTATTTATCATATTTCACTTACTTTACTGTTCCCTCTAGGTGTCGTTTCCCTCTTCACCTTTAGTAAGGGCATCATATCAAGCTCTGCAAAGCGTCAGCTCTTCATTGTGCCTTTCATTTTTGATACAAAGAACATATAGAAAAATACATTTTATCTTTCAGAATTGCATCCTCTTGTAGTAGGTTCAGCAATTATTTTTCTGCCAATGTTTTGAAAGTAGACTCTTAGCTCATATTTCTTAATGATGTGCTCTTCAATATGTGAGTGACATCATTGAACACTTGTATTTGTGACAATAAATTTTCAAAACTTTGCTCTCTGAACCTCTTGCTTGGTGCTGTTCAAGGGAGATCAAAATTCAGTAGTATAATAACAAATTATTTGCTGTCTACATTTTCTCATTCTTATAAATATAACCATGGTTTTAACAAATGGTTAATCCTTCTGTTAAATCCTTAACACAAAGGATTCATCCAAAACCCTTTGATCGTTCAGCAGATGGAACAAGGACATCTATCCTTCAAATCTCATTAGGAGGGATTTTTTTTCTTACTCAGAAATATGGAAATAATCCCCGTCTTTCTCTCTCACACACACAAACATACACATAAATTTAATATCTTCACTCAAATTCCATTTTATTCTCTACCTGAAGATAAATAGTTAAGGCTAGTTATTTAGTTTCATATTTCTATGGTGGTTAGTTTAATATTTTATCACTGCTGACTGAAATGGTGGGAATTTTGGCAAGTTATCAGGAAGAAGAAAGCAGTAATTTCAAAGTCCAGGTCAAGTTTGGGTGAGTACATTGTGAAACTTGGGCATCACTCAAATGTCAAGTGCTTGGAGGGTGAATCATGATTTTGCTTCCATAAATATGGGCTGAAGTTTGGTTACAGAGAAAGGATGTCAGGTGTGGGGTCCCGTAGTCAAAAGTATTAACTTGGATCAGGAGTGTGGCTCACACCTGTAATCCTCCACACTCTGAAGGCTAAAGTAAGTTGATTTCTTTAGCTCAAGAGTTCAAGACTAGCCAAAGCAAGAGTGAGATCCTATCTCTACTAAAAATAGAAAACTTAACCAGACATGGTGGTGCATGCCCATAGTCCCAGCTACTTGGCAGGTTGAGGTAAGAGTTTTAACTTGAGCTTTGCCTTATTCTTTTGTCTCTGGCAGACAATTTCATATTTTCAAATCTTGGATAGGATCTGTAAATTGGACATAAGATCTGTCTTAACTCTTCTGGAAAGAATTAGGTGAATGATCTATTTATTTTTTTTTATTTTTTTTTTAATTGAATGTTAACTATGTACATTAATGCACTTCTGGGGTACAGTGTGGGGTTTTCACATGCATTCTGAAATACTTCCATCAAACTGGTCAACACAGCCTTCATGTCATTTTCTCAGTTAT
>CAUYTI010057360.1:0-59804 GCA_963575145.1 Galago senegalensis | reverse complement strand
CTTAGGTTGTTATTAGGTTATAGCTTTCATATAAAAGGTTTAAATTAATTTCATAATAGGGGTGTGTACATTGGATACTTTTTCTTCCATTCCTGTGATAGTAGCAAAAGGTATTGTGATGTGAATAGAGGGAAATATCCTTACTTTTTGGATATTCAGTTTGAAATCTTTACAAGCAAATTGTCAAGAGGTTTTTTATCATTCTTCAGGAAAAAGATCGAAGAGACCAAACTGAGAGATTGGTGGGTCGATGAAGAATCCCACAAAATGCTAACAAGGAGCAAATTTAGGTCAGATATGTTAGTGATCACTTTGAGTCTTTATTTTTGTTTAAGTTTTATATCATTTTAGAACACACAAGTAAAATACAGCAAATAAATCATACACTGACTTTAATCCTGTACTGTCTGAGGAAGTCATGAACTTGTTGTTTACCAGAAACTTGTGATTTGATGTCCACAGTAGACATAACTAATATCCACTTCCTCGAGAAACATGCAATGGCTCTAAGCTGTTTTTAGGTTGCGATTTACATTCATATTTCTCTTCCTTTTCCATTTAGGATAGCATTTCTGTATACGGCTTTTATATCAATGAACTTTGAAGTCCTAATAATTAACTGTCCACCGATACCATATTTGTATTTTTCCCATATCTGAGAAAAGAATTATTCATATACAGTAACCCTCAGAGGGGTCAGGCAAACTGTTAATATTTTCTTAATTTATTTTTCTTGAGACAGCTCCACACTCTGCCCACCTCAGTATAGTACTGTGGCATCATAGCTCATTGCAACCTCACTCTTGGGCTCAAGTGTTCCTCTTGCCTCAGCCCCTCCAAGTTGCTGGAACTACAGGCACCAGCCCCAAAGCTCAGCTAGTTTATTGTTTTTAGTAGAGACAGGTCTTGCCCTTGCTCAGGCTTCTAAGCTCAGGCAGTCCACCCACCTCTGCCTCCCAGAACGCTAGGAGGTTTACAGGTGTAAACTTTCGCTCTGGCCACCTGTTACATTTACAGTGAAAACCTCTTTCTACTTGTTCAAAGCATGATCAGCAAGGCAAGCCTATTCATTACCAGAAAGCTGACTTGCAACTTTCACTCCCACCTTACGGTGCCTCTTAAAAACAACCTGCTCATGGGTCGTGGCGTGGCTTTCATATAGGTGTACAGAATTTAACACTTGGAAAAGACTCAAGATCACATTGTTGTGTAGTGTATACTCTTTCTCATCACATTTATTGAAAGTGAGGAATTTTTCCTGTAACTTTAACACTTATAGCCATATTTATTAGTTGTTGACCGTGGCTAGGCTTGGGTTTCACCAATGAAGTAGTTGATTTAAAGAAGTTAAAAATGAGCAGCATCCAAAAAGCAGAATGAGGTAAGAGCTGCTGCTTGAAGAAGAGAGTAAGAACATCCCCTGCTTTCTGAGGAGATTAGAACATGCTCAGTGTTGTTGATGCAGATGTGGTCAGGAGAGTCCATGTGAAAAGTAGTAAAATGACACAACTACGAGTGCCTTTCTTTCTGGTTTCTTCCATTCATCCTTCTGAGAAAACCCATTTTCAAGAAAGAATCAGACAAATAAATTCATTGTGATATCATGGACGGTGCCCTCAACTAAAAGCCAGAAATCTGGGATCCACTCTTATTCCTGATATTAATCAGCTAAGTGGTCATCTACAAATTATTTTCTGAGCATGTCTCAGTTTTATAATGGCAAAAAAAAATATATATATCCACAGTTGAGAATCTCTTATTCAAATAGAGACAACTTTGTCTTATTGGAAGGGCCAATTACCCTAAATGAAGGGACAAGAGGCACAAGGACAGTGTCCGCATACCCAGGCTCTCGAGCTACTTAGCAGCCCTGGGAGATCCATCACCTTCCTCTAATGCTGTATAAAGTGTGGTTCTTCTACACCAGGCTCAAAAAAAAAAAAAAAAAAAATCCAGGATCCATTTCCCTAGTCATTTGCCTCAATTGCAGTAGCTAGCGTGGCTGAAATCAGCAAATAAAGACAGTATGGCTTTAATTCACATTTGAAGCTGTTTTTCCTCCCAGCAGCTTGTGAGATTTTCCATCCCTGTTTCTGGGACATCTGTAAGTTCCCCATGCCATTTTTCTCCACCCTATATAAAATCTCAGGTCTAACTCCAATTCCACCGCCTTGAGTTCCTATAAGTGGGAAAAGGATTATAATTAAACATGAAATTGGCATTTCAAAATGGTACTGGCACAAGATGTCAGACCATTGCTCCTGGTGGCTTCTATAGCCGTATGGTATGGTTTCTGCCACAATTAGATGTGTGGTCCTTGGCAAAGACATTAACATCCTCAACAATGTACATTAGCTGCCTCGAGGTGTATACGCGTGTGTACAGATTTCAGCAGCGCTTGTAGGTACGAGTAACATAGGCACTTTCAGCAAGCTTGGGAGTGAAAGATGTAATCAGAGTTGAAAAGAAAAAAAGGAAAACCGAGGTTGGTGAGGGTTGGCATAAAAGGATGAGTCAAAATCAGCAGAAACAAGACGACCCCCTACTGCCTCACAAGGGATACCTGGAGCTATCTGAGAGGAACGTGAGAACGTCTGGAGTTCACAAATGGCAGGAGACATATTGTGAACCTATTCTTACCATCCATCAAGGATGGAACAGGAACACATTTTATGAGTATTTTAACAACACATTTTTAAACTCCAACTGCCTGAAAACTCTTTGTAACTAATCTAAATCATGTATAATTAGCCTCTAAATTTCCCATGCTCTCCAGAATCCTAACAGTAACATGGTGTTACATAGTATGGTAATATGCCATCAGGGCAGCATGTCAAAGACATTGAAACTTGAAAATGTATTCATGTAGAATATTATCAATCGATCAATTCGTATAAATTTAAGCCACAACTTTGCACTGAACGTCTACACTATGTTAGTTTGACATGATCCTACTATAGTGATCACGTAACAATGATTCAGTGGACATGTGTACATCAAAATTAAGGATAATTAAGATAAATTTTAAGAAATCATGTTTCCAAACAGCAATAACAAAAACAGTAACAACTAATCAACAGGCACCACTTACTGATTGCTGTATGTGAGAAATTTTCATAACTCTTCTACATACATCATTTAAGAGTGGAAATCAGTGCTGAGTAGGATAATGTTATCCCCGATATAGAGATAGGGAGACAGATTTCAGAGCAATAGCTACCAACTTCTGTTTGTAGTCACTATTGTGGTTTGTAGTGTTGTCACTATTTTAATCTGAATTCGTTGCTAGCATTCAAAAAAATGAGACTTTACATGAAAATTTATATTGTTAGCTTCTCTCAAAAAACTAGAAGATTGTGAAACATGAGCACCCATATTCCTAGCAAGACATTGATAAGCTGAATCTGGGTAAACTGATGCTCCTCTCAACAAGGCACTCAATTAGCCGCTAATTGTTTTGATCAAAATTTTATTGATATATAATATACACATAGAAAAATGCAAAAAAGTCATGTTCTGTCTGATTGATTTTTATAAAGTTAACACAAAGTTAATTTTCACAGTCGTGAGAAACACTCAGATCAAGAAACATAGTGTCATCAGCAGTTCCAAAACCCCCTCTTTGGCCTTATTCCTACTTACTCCCACAGTGTCACCCCCAACAGCATCACCAGTATCCTAACTTCTCACACCAAGCAAAAACTTTTGCTTGTTTTTGAACTTTACATAAAGTTCAGGCATCTGTGTGGCATCTGTCCCATAATCATTGTGTTTGTGAGATTCATTCATGTTATACTATGTATTCGTAGCTTGCTCATTCCAGTTATGATAAACAATTCCATTGACAAACTTATCAATTGTATTTGATACAATTGATTCAACTGTTGATAGACACAAAGCTTATTTCTAGTTTTTGCACATAATGGTTGCACATAATGGTTGCAAATTCTATTGCACATAATGGTTCTATATAGATGCTGGAGCATATCTTTTGGTGAAGGCATGTACGATTTCATATGAGAATTAGCCTAGAAGTGGAATTGCTGGGTCGTATGGTATACATACATTCAGCTTTAGTTAGATACTGCCAAAAATATTTCCAAAGTGATTGTACCAATCTGCACTCCCACCAGAAGTGCATGAGCTCCTTAACTGCTCCGTATCCTCACAGTACTTGATGCTGTCCACCTTGACCTTTTGTCACTCCAATGGTGTGCAATAGTATTATGGTTGCAGTCTGTATTTTCCTGATGATAAATGAAGTTGAGTATCTTTCATAAGTCTGTTGACACTGGATATTCTTTTTTGTGAAATGCCTTTCAGTCTTTTATCTATTTTTCCCCCTTAAGTTGGCCTTTCTTTCCTTATTGATTTGTATGAATTCCTTACCCTAATGGATATTCAAAATGCAAAGCTTTGTCACACTTGCCCATTCTTTTCCTCCACTGGTGACTTGACTTCTCACCCCTGAAGAGTGTATTTTAATGAACATAAGTTCTCCATTTTAATCAGCCCGATTTGCCTTTTTTTTTTCATTTTTCTTTTTACAAATAGTAATGTTTGTGTCAAATTATTCATCCAAACTTTTTGAAGATATTCTGCTATTCTTCCTTCTATGTATTATTTAGCCTTTCACATTCAGATCTACAGTGTTTCAGAAGTTGATCTTTGTCCATGCTGTTGAGGTCTAGCCCAGGACACGTTTTCCACATGGGTATCCAACTACAGTCGCATCTTTCTTAGAAATTGTGCAACAATATATATTTGGGTCTGTTTCTGGACTCAATTAATCTCTTCAGTCATTATAACACTGGTGCTGTTATAATTATTGTACCTTTATAAAAAGAATTAATATATACAAATGTAAGCCCTCCAGACTTGTCTTTCAAGATTGCCTGGCTAATCTTGGCCATGTGCATTTCGTTGTAAATTATTAAAAGTGGCAATTTTCTCAAAATATCCTCTGGGATTTTGATTGAGTTGCATTAGATAGATCAATACGTAGGTAATTTATCTATTTATATCATTTGTCTTTCAAACCATTAATATAATATACAGCTCCATTTATTTATAGCTTCTTTAATTATTTTCAGCAATGTTTTGTTGCTTTAGTTGTAAATGGCTTGGACATTTTTATGAGATCTATCCCTAAATATTTAAGGCTTTATGATCCTATTATAAATTGCATTTATTCAATTTTGCTTTATTTTTCTATTTGTTTGTTCCTGTTATAAAAAAAAAGTAATTGGTTTTTGTACAATGACCACATGTCCAGCAATTGTAATTTCATTGTTGCTAAAATCACTTATGAATTTTAGTAAATGCATTTATTTTTAATAATCCTGCATCTGAGCATATTATCATGGCATTTTCTTCTCTCTCTTTCTCTCAGTAAAATGCATCTATTGTTTTTGAATACTAAACTTCCATTCCATTTTTGGAATAAAGTCTATTTGGTCATGGCATATGGTACTAGGTATATTATTCTTTGTATGTTTCCCTAGATTTATTTGCTAATATTTTACTTAGTATTTTTGCACCGTTTTGTATTTCCTTTTTCTTTGTAATGCCAGTGTAATTTTTAGATAAGAAGATTGTGTTAGCCTCTTAAAATAAAAAGGAAGTCTGTCTTTCTTTCTGTTCCCTAGAAAGGTTTATATGCGAGTAATGTTACTTCTTACCATAGAGGTGAAAAAAAATTACTCTTTCCCTCACCCATTTGAAGGGTCACAGGTGGCACCTCCATAAGAAAAGACAGGTTAATAAGAGAAAGGCATAACAAATTTATTTAATCAAAGTTTTATGTGACACAGAGGCCTTCAGAAATGAAGACCTAAAGCCCTAGGGAAAACTGTTTTTATGCTATGTCTGATGGAAGAACTGGATAGCTGTAAAGAAACAAGCTTGGACAAAGAGGGTACAATCTAATGATGATAAGCTGAGGGTGGAACCCAAAAGACCTATTTGTTGAGATTCCTCCCAGCCTGTCTGTGGAACATTTCTTCTTTCTGGTGTAGAGCAGAAGGCTTATCACGTGAGCATCTTGTGACCTACTTTCAGGAGAAGTAGGTCAGAGAGTGACCTTTCTAGGTTTTATGACTTGCTTTGGAGGAGACAGAGAGACCTGCTGGTTTCTTAGCCCCTCCTGTCTCTTTTAGCTCAAAAATCGTCAGCATGCCAGGCATCGTACTTTGGGGTATTATGTTTGGAGCCTTAACACGACAAAAGCCATCTGGGCCTGGAGGATTTTTAGAAAAGAGAAGAGCAAAGATTTTTAACAAGAAAGCAATTAATACGTTATAAAAAACTTTTAAACTTTCTAAGTCTTCCTGGGATGGTTTTGGTAAGTTGTATTTTCAAAAAAAGAATTAATTTAATCTGCATTGACAACTTTGTTGATAAAGTTACTCGTAATATTTTTTTACTATCGTTTCAAAATTTAAGGGGTCTGCAATTGTATCCCTTTTTAGTCATTAATATTAGTATTTTGTAACTTTCATCTTTTTATAGTCCTCGTCATTAATCTTTTCAAAGAACAAATTTCTGCATTTTGTTAACTTTCTTACATATATTTATTTTATATTTCATTGATTTGTTTTTTGCTCCTATCCATTTAATCGCCTTTCTTGTATATTATGTTGGTTTGATTTGCTATTCTATTTTTACTTTCTTGAGTTGGAAGCTTAGATCATTGATTCTCAATATTTAATATTGTCGTATATAATCAGCTTAACTCTCTTATATTACCTCTTTCATCTCTGAAGGCATTTGAGTTTACAAATCCTTTACATGGCCATCAATTCACAATAAGATCAGTGTGATGTGTTTATAACTTAGTCAGAGATAAATGATAGAAGATTCAAATCCCAGTCTGACTCCCAAGTCCATGATCTTTCCTATTCATAGAGGGATGATCATATAAGCTGTGAAGCAGATAATACAGGCAATAATAGGAAATTAAATGTAATAAAATGAATCTTGACTGATAACTACTTATTGTCAAATAAAGAGTAGCTTCTGAAGGAGATGGAGAAAGAAGAGGTAAACCAAGAGACCTGTGTCTAGATATTTCCTTGCTACATGAACTTGGACAAGTCTTTCCATCTTCTGTAAAAAAGAAACATGGATTATTTTCAATGTTCCTCTCCACAGAACAGCAGAGTTGCAAGGAACAATTATGATCAATAATATTCGATGTTAGAAAGAGGTTAAAATATAGTTTAAGAAAATTATAAGAAATTTACTAAACAAATCATCATAACACTAAAGACAGGAACCAAATGAAAACACTTCTACCACCAACTCCTTGGAGACCTAGTGGCCAGGATTTGGGGCTTTCACTGCCATGACTCACGTTCTATTCCCAGTCAGGTAAGTTGTTTGGGTGGTGCACCCCTAGCTCAGTGGTTAGGGGACACTGGCCACATACAATGGGGCTGGTGGGTTTGAACGTGGCCTGGGCCTGCTAGACAAAACAAAACAAAAACAATGACAACTAAAAAGAGCAAATTATAACACTTCCTAAAATAAAATGGGTTTTATGCCTTTCTCAAGTGGATAGGGAACTCTGGGGCAAAATATCTCCAATAGCAATTTGCAGTTGGGAAAAGCCATAGCAGGGTAGGAACCAAGCACTGACTCTTGGCAGCCAAATGAGGATGTCATTACCAAATCCTCTCCTTCATACCTACAGAGCCCTTTTGGTTTGAGCACAGGATGAAATTAATCAATAAATGTCATCATGATTTTAGCATCAAAAGACCACCCAGCAAGAATAAGTGTAAAAAATACATAAAATGAACATTTTATCTATCCGAGGCAAGTTTCTATAGGATAAGTCATTACTCAAAATGATTTATGAAATAGTTGTGACAAAATGCTCCTGGTGACCTCGATGAGAATTACGAAGCTTAATTCTCTCTGATGAAAGTAAGAGAAAAGATTTCCCTCTCTCTCTTTTTCTTAGAGCCTTTACCTTAGAAACCTTGCAAGCAAGTTCTCCTTTCACTGAAATGTATATGAATCTATTGAAAACTTGATAGCCCTCTCCTGAGCTTTATGCCCCAGGACTGTCTTTCTCAACAACTTGGGAATCATCTCTTTAAAATGTAAGCATAGCACCTGCCTCTTCTGGTTTCTGTTGGAGGGGAGGACCCCAACTTCCCTGTGCACGTTGCTCCAAGCCCCTTGCTCCCAGCTATAAAACTACCTCCTGTCTTAAAGATAGAAGTTTGTTTCTCCTCTGGCTAAAGTCAATCAGCTAACAGATGGTGACCTTAATTAATGGCAAAGCTAGAATAAGCTATGTGTGACTATCATTACTTACTGTTTATCTTGAACATACACACACACACACACACACACACACATATATATATATATATATATATATATTTACACACACACACAATGGGTTGAGTCTGCTTGGCTATATGTAGCAGGGTGAGATTTTCTTTCTGTCTGGGCAATCAATCTCTTAGCAGAAGGCCTGTGCACCACAACCTGGTTTAATACTTATTCAATAACAAACGTGTTTTCTTTCTCTGCTACTTTTGCAGAGAGAATTTCTAGTTGAGGAGATGGCCTTGTTTGTTCATTATATTTCCCCAACATATGAACCTATTGGGCTTAAATCCAGAATGGAACTACCTGCCACTCCCCTTGACATTAATTCCCAACAAACTAAGCAGATCACTTGACTAAAGGTTGATTGGGCCGGGGATGGAAACCAAGAGGGAGGAGTCAAGCCTAAGATCTGGACACTTCACATCCGAATCTTTTTCTTGGTTTCTCTCTCAGTAACTTTGTGGACCTGGGTAAGAGTCCTGCACATGTGTACTGAAGAAACCAAGGCAGTACTGGATTCCACTATTTAAGGGTTCAGAGAGGAAGTAGAGGGAAAGTTACCCAGACGCTCCTGAAATGTTTCACCGTCCCTGGCTTATACAGACTTCTTTCAAGCTCCTAGGTAGGAATTTAGGTGGCCTTGTTTTTATAAAATTTGCAAAAGGAAGATCTTTCTGTATTCCCTTTGATAAAGAGGATCTGCTAAATCATAAAAGCTTTAGGCTCCTGCTGTGAAAGGAGAAAGAGAGACAGCAAGGGGTACAGGAAAAGGTGGAAGAGTTACACTGAATTTCTATATGTTCCACAGACGAGATTTTCATAAGACAGTGGGCACTTTCCAAAAGCAGCTGCTACAATTTCCAAGAAAAAATAATTTTGAAATTCCTGCCAATAGGAACTTCAGTTACTCAAATGACCTGAATTCTCAACATCCAACTAAAAAAAAAAAAAAAAAAAAAAACTTGCAGAAAATAGTTCCCTAATACATCTGCTTTCCTTCTGCATAATCTATTTCACACAATTAAATAGTGCCCATTAAAGAGAAAATAGCACCATCATTACAATAGTACAATCTTCTGAGAGCATGCTATCTTGGAAAATGCAAATGTTAAGAATTTAGGAGCTTAAATTATGAGAGTACAGTATGAATATTCGTTTTCTCCCATATATCAAAAGTGTTTTAGCAAAATTGTGTAAGTTGCTGTTTACACACAATCTGTCCATATTGCTAATAGGCTATATGGCAGGAAGAAATATGAAAACACTTTTCCCCAACATCCCTTCTTTCTAAAAGATTCTTAATTGAAATAACAACATTAATTAAGCACAGCCCCCAGGTGTGGGGATTTACAGACAAAAGCAGTCAGTAAAAACTAATTCACATGTTTTGCAATGTATGCAAAGCTCCAATATAAAAGGGAACCTAAACAGACATCATGAGACGGCTAGAATCCTGAAGGATCCTAGGATGGAGACCTCCTACTTTGCAAAGGAATAGAATTTTACTGAGGATTTTACCTGCAGTAAAAGATGGAGGAGTCAGGGGAATTTAGATTCAGGGACTGGCAAGGGATAGCTTTGGGAGCGCACAGACAAAACTGGGAGGCAGATGAACTGGAATAGCTTTCTCTGACCCCTACCCAGCTCCCAGGCTGGACGCACTAATGGAAGCTTTAAAAAGACTTACTCTGTGAGGCCTGTGGGGTTGTTAAAGTGGGCCAGAACTTGAACCTTTGTCTTTCCTTCATGAGAATGTCCTCTGAGATTCCCCTTGCCTTTCACGAAAGAAATGTGCCACACAAAGTGAAAGAACAGTGGAAGAACAACTGAAAGAAAGGATGATGGGGTAGACTTTGCCGACTCCAGCTGAAAAGGCTCTTTGGCCCACTCATGGTCTGGCCCTCGGAATTCCATGTAGACAAAAATGGTGGTCAAACCCCTTGGGGCAAGGGCAGCATCTGGATGTAATGTATGGAAGCAGGACAGTAAGGCCAATTCAAGTTAGCTAACAACTCCTCCTTCTGGGCACGTGGATGATAGAACAGAGATACAGACCAGACGTTATGGGACATAAAGATGGAACCTCAGCAAACCATGGATCACACACATTATTCTATGTCTTATACCCTTTGTAAATCAAAAGAATCTTAATGACTAAAAAATTTTAGTATTTGTTGCAATAGGAGCCCACTCCATCCTTACTGAAATGAAGTTATTCTATGTGTGTGTTTTCTGTTTGTTTGCTTTGGCATTTATTTGTTTTCATTTTATGATACAATAATACATAGTGATTCTCAAGAAGCAGTGTCATATTTGGTAAAAATACCTGATAATTTATTATTAATTAATAATATATCATAATTGTTCAAAAACACAAGAAATAACTTTCTCCATTTGCATTTAATGATAAAGTTATTTTATCAGCTTAAATTTAAATACTAAAAACTGATGAATTCATTACTTACATTATGTAAGTAAAGAAATCAATGCAAATTTCCTTTTTTGAAGAAATCAATGCAAATTTCCTTTTTTGATATGATCACAAATAAGGCTTATTTGGTGCATACAAAATATTTTCTTGATCTATAAAGAATATAACAGAAGCCTTAAATTTTTAAGTAGTAACAGCGTTTTGTAAAAAGCTATTTTACCATTAGAGAGTTTAAGTATTGAGGTTCTGTTGGACGTCAACTGGAGCTTGAGTATGTAATGACAGCAGGAATGGCAGTATCTCTACCAAATTTAAAGCAACTCTTCCTAATATGCCACTCATTTTAAAAAGATAAAATTTTCCAGTTAAATAATTTTAACTACCATGCTGACGTATTCAGCCAGCACTTTCATTTTACACAGGAAGCAACTAAAGCTCAATGCTTATCTTCCCCGGAGGCACATGGCTACTGGCTAATGTTCATCAGATCTAGAAGCTGCATCGCATTTCTGAGGAACCATTTCTAGGTGGTCTTGAAATCAAAATTTTTTATTTTAATTCTTCTGTTAATTTAATCTGACTTAATTGAAGTAGGCCCTGTCTGTTAATGGTGTATAGATGCACATGATGTAAAGATGGTCATAATTTTGATTGAATGGTAAACAAAGGCAGCTGATTGTCACAGCTCATTGATAGCTCCTGAAATCATTTAATAAAGCAATGCATCTTCAAGATCTTTAGAACCAATTTCTTTTTATAAAAACATTATTTAAAATAGCATTACAAATTTTCTTTTTTAATTTTTGCAGTTTTGGGCTGGGGCTGGGTTTGAACCCACCACCTCCAGCATATGGGGCCAGCACCCTACTCCTTTGAGCCACAGGTGCACCCAGCGCTTCAATTTTAAAAGCAAGGGCGACCATGTATTTCATACAACATGGCATGAGTTGATTTGACAGACTTGAGTATTCTACTACGGAATGTGCTTCTGCCTATAGAAATCTGAATGTTGCTAAGTGCACCTGCTGTTGGCACAAAGACTTTATTTATATAGTGTAACAGAAGCTGTGTTGGGAGGTTGCTAAATTTGGCAAAAAAAAAAAAAAACAGTATGCCTTGTTTATTTTAGCACTTCCAAATATAAAAGAAAATATACATACATAAAGGTAGGAAAATGCTGAAAGCATGATGAATCACACAAAGTACAAACTTTGAACACTGTGTCATATAACCAGTGCTGGCCACGCAGCAATAGCAAAAACAGGGCACTTACATACCTAATGTACAAATGACTCTAGCCATGTAGTTTTATGTTTTATAGGATCAAGACCCTCAATTTAGCCTAAAAACCATGTAGGAACCTTGAGTCCCAATAATTTAGAATACGTGTTTTCCTAAATAATTTTCAACTCAAGCTTTTTCTATACACAATCTAGCAATAGGAAAACACGTGCAGATACATTTAAATTAGAAAGAAAACAATTATATGTAAAAATAACAAAAACAATCTAATGTGATATTCACTTACATGGTAAAAATAATATTAATTTTTGGAAGTATAAACTAGGTGTCCTAAAATTGTAATAGTCTAGGTTTATTTGGAGCATTTGAGGCTTTTAAATTTAATGTCTTAATCATGAAATAAAGGGGTCGAAATGTGACACTGCTGACATTATGGTTAAAACTGCTATATCTGGTTTACACAAGATAGCTCATGTGTATGAGCTCCTCTGCTGATTTCGTGTTTTTAGGTTGGTAGTCTAGGAATTTGTCTATTATTTGTAATTTTATTATACTTGAATTTTCCATTTGGAACAAAAGGGGTGTATGTCTGAGTACGAGTGTTCTCAGACCAATTGTTCTCAACCAATTTTAATTGCAGATTCAAGATCTCTTCAAAGGTCCGGAAAGTTTGAAGCAGAATGTTGTAACCCTCAGTGTTACTGAATTTCCTTAAGTGGATGGAATGTTTACTTGATACATTATTAATGCAATAAATGATAAGCTTTAAATAGCAGGCATCCTCCTGACATGGCATCAGGCCAGGGTTTCTTAGTCCCCAGCACTATTGACATTTTGGCCAGGTCATCCTTTGTTGTGGGAGTCTTTCCTATATAAGATAATCAGCCACATCTCCAACCTCTACGCACTAGAAGCCACCAACATCTACCCAGTTTGAACAACTAAAACAGTGGCCAGATATTACCAATGTCCTCTGGAGGACAGAACTGACCCCAGTTGAAACCCTTGAGTTGGGCTTTACGAATTAAAATAATAAATGTATAAAAGCAATAGAAATTAGCAACATCTTCTACCTTGCTTTGGTTTAAAACCACCTTCGATTCGTACAGGGGTAATTACGGCTTATTTCCCCTCTCTTTTCCATAGCCATGCACGGTTGTAAGAGAATGAGGCCGCACACTGTGCGGACAGCAGAGAGAGGGTGGAGAGCCTGAAACCGCGCCATCCAAGCCACGTGGAGAAAGCGTGTGCGCGGCTCGGCACTGGGCTGCTCCGTGGTCCATCGAAAATCTCCATCTGTTGCACACAGGAATGCAGAAATTGGTAGCTTTTCAAGTAAAAGAAAAAAGCAGCAGCTTTGTATACGCCAAAGTGCTTTTCAATGAAACAGAACATTTACATTCGTCCTTGCTATTTTCCCGGGGTGTGCCACGACAGAATCCTCACCCAGGGTGAACCTCCCACCGATGCCTCATCACACTGGCCCGCCTGTTGTCATTTTTGATGTGGCCTTGCCGAGTCCCGCTCAGAGCCGGCTTAGCCCTGGGCTGCTCCTTACAGAAACTGTTAACAAGCACCGGCATTGAGGAAACAGCTCTCCCGCGGGGCTGCTGACCCGAGGCCACAGATTCAGGAGTGAGTTTATAGCTTCATAGCATGTTTTTAATTTAGTCACCTCAAAGATTTGTATTTCTCAGACTTGCAAACTGCCCGCCCCTCCTCCCACCCTTGCGGGTCCCCCACCCCCATTCCCAACCCCAGAGGAAGTTTCTCTTGTAAAGAACAGAAAGTCCAGTTAGGGGACTAATGAGCTACGCACACTGCTTGATAGACAGGTTTTTCCCTCTTCAAAAGGCAGCTCATAGGGGGGCTTTGTGTCTGTGCGCTGCCAAAGTCACCACGCATCGCCCCTCACACGCCACCTCCACCACGTTATTTTCTATTTATCAGACATGGTCGATCTGAATAGCCTTTAATCTGATTTTTAAGGATCTAAACTTCAGATATCTCTGAAAATGAAAAGAATTACTTGTAGAATTAACTTTTTACGCAGAAATTTCGCATTGCGATAACTTAGAAATGGTAGATGTTATACCGTCTATGTTTTCTCATTGTTGACATTTTTTGGTCGGGTGATTCTTTGTGGTGGCGTCTGTCCTGGACATTGCAGGCTGTTGGGCAGGATTTTTGGCGTTTACTCACTACCTGCCTGTGGCAGTCCCCTGCTCCTCCCCCGATACTTGACAACCCAAAATGATGTGCCCTGACTAGGCATCACTGCTCTAATGTAGCTCCGAGTAAGTATTTGACTTTGGATTATGTGCTGGAACTTTAGGACTGTTATTCATTTACTACTAGAGATATAGATACAAAATCAGTGACTTTTTTCCTTCATAGGAAAACATTTTTGTAATTTTGCCAAATATCTTGATAAGTATGAAAGACAGAGAAAGCCATGAGCTGGAACCCATATTTTTAGATATATATTTTTGAATGGGTTAAGTAATAAGTGGATTTTTGGCAGAGTCAAGAGAAATATGACAATTCTCTCTGGCAGTTACATTCTGGTTTTCCATGTCCCTCACAATTTCCTTGGATCATGCCCAGAGACTTTGTGTCACAGTGTTTTGGGGAAAGCTGGGCCCTGAGATAAGGTGAACCTGTTATTAATCATTTATTTGTGATTGAATAATAGGAGAACCAACTGACTTAAGATTTTTCACTAGGAAAATATTATCAAATAGCAAACTATATTATCAATATAGCAAACTGATATAGGATACCAAATAGAATTTTTCAAAATTAAATTAATTCACCTGATTCACTTTTACATAAAGTATGCTTGTCGATAGTATTTTTAACTTAATGTATTTTAATGTTATAAAATACAGGTATAGGTATCAATGCAATTGAATAATTTCTGACTTATCTCAAGGGAGACATTAAAATAGAGTGTATCTATTACACTTCACAAGCATTATCGCTGACACGAAAATTTCAAATCAGGGCCATTTGGTATAATCCCTAAGAAAAATTCAGGCAGAGATCATAGACATTGAAGGTAACAAGTAGAATAATTATAAAAATGGAAAAATCAAAAGAAATAGCGGCACTCAAAAATACAATAATAATTTATACTGAATAGCTTTGCCATGTAGAGGACACTTTTGTTATTAATAGAGTATAAAAGTCAAAAAGCAAGATCCTAATTAACAACAAATAGTTTGTAGCTATTGTTACTGTTACTAGGTATGAATTTTATCATTCAATAAGTAAAATAAAGCAGGATGAGATGTTTCTCAGTAATTTTGGGGAGAATCTTCCAGGTAGCATCACAAATGCATCTTGATCTCTATAAAATCTCTCCTGCTGTGCAGATTTAAAAAGGAAGTAGAGCTTGCTTGCAGGCATTATGTAACTGGCAACTGCGAGTGGAGAGATGTTATTGCCTGGATCCATGAAGTGCCAAACATGGATAAAAACAGCAGAACTCTAACAGTAGAGTTCAAGGTTAATTAAGACATCATACTTTAAATGACTGACCTTAGAATGAGTGTGGAGGAGAGATTATTTCTAATTAGTACATCAATTTGGAGGTGCAATACCATCCTCATGGATTATTTTGGCTTAGCACAGTAAGATGCAAAAGATGAAAAGAGAAATGTCAAAAGAAGGGCATCAGACAGGACCAGGAAGAAAAATCTTCCATTAATTGCTTCTGACTAAAATGTCCATTAATAATCTAGCGAGAATAAATGGAAATGGATGCAGAAAACATTGTGGTTAAACATCTATATTACTTCTAGATAGTAGGCATATCTTTATGCTTTAGGTTGAACTGCTTAATAAACTGTAGTTATTATTTCATACGGGCTTTCTTTGCTCCTGACTAATTATTTTATTAGCTTTATGTAGACAAATATTAAAAGAATGATCTTCAAGTATCATTTTAAAATGGTAAAATGGTGGATCCAACTTATACCTTTAGACAAAATTTTGATGCTTTACCGTAAAATTACAGAATGGAAAATAACTTATTACTTAGATATTTTATATTTTCATGCATATTATCTCAATTTTATTGTGGGTTTAGTTAGGCACTACTATTTTTGTCTCTTTGGCTAAATAAAATCAAATTATCCAATTGTATGTCGAAAGGGCCTGTGAAGTACGTTTTCTGTGAAAGCAAAGAACTTGTTCAAAGAATCACTAATATAAAGGTTTTAGAAACTATGATATTAATATTTACACTTTGTCCCATTCACTCTTTCATCTAAGACACACACCTGTTTACTCTAGCACATGCACACACTTTCACACATGGGCATATGGAATAGACATTGTCCTACCTTCCTGATTTCCAAATGTACGGATATTAGTCCTTCTGCTCAAGTTGTTCTCAGAGGGTGCAGCCATGTTAAAAAAAGATAATTAGAAGTTGCACAATGAAGGCTCGGCGCCCATAGCATATTGGTTACAGCGCCGGCCACATACACTGAGGCTGGCAGGTTCAAACCCAACCGGGGCCAGCTAAACAACAATGACAACTACAACAAAAACATAGCCTGGTATTGTGGTGGGCACCAGTAGTCCCAACTACTTGGGAGGCTGAGACAAGAGAATCACTTAAGCCCAAGAGTTTGAGGTTGCTGTGGGCTGTGATGTCACAGCTCTCTACTGAGGGCGACATAGTGAGACTGTCTCAAAAAAAAAAAGAAGTTGCACAATAAGAAGGTTACTAAGAGTTTTAAACAAGTGACAAAATCTAACTTACAGTTCCTATTTTTAAAATTTTAATCAGACCTACCTTGTTTTAAAGATCTCCTTCACTTTGCATTATATTAGCCATGTATTATAGGGAACTAAAAATGGATGTGCAGAAACCAGACAGGGTAATTCTGCAACAGCCAAAATGAAAATGGTGATGCATGGAAGAAGTGAAGGAAAGGGACAGGCTCTAGATAGAATTTCAAGGTAAAACTGAAAGAATTTGGTGTTTCAATATGGTGATGGTGATGGGGGTGGTGGTAAAATTTCAAGGTGGAAAGGTTCAAACTCAGAAGGTTCTTTGTCCTGAAATTAAAAGTTAGTTTCTTGGCACTTTAAAACAGGAACCAAAAGAAAATATCAAAACTGGAAGAACTTCTTTATAAACTGGATGATATAATAGTTTAAATTTTTAGTTGATAGTTATGGCATTGAAACTAAGTAATGAAGTGAATTTCAGGGCTGAATCAACCAACTACTTTGAAATCACTTAATATAGAGTGGGAGGTACATGGCAGTCATAGTTAGTAATGCTGGCTAATGCTCGTTCCCTAACGCTCTCTTTTCACCATCCATAGCAAATTTTGGAAAAGTCAGATGCTTCTATTTTCAGCTTCCCATGTAGCTAGGGACTACTTGGTAGACTTGTTGTTACTAATAAGAGGTAGGTAAAAAGCATGCTTTTGCTGCGTGAGCTTCTAGAAAGATAAGAGTTAGATGACCCACCTCCCTTCTCTCTCCCACCCCTCTGTTGCTGGTTAACCAACCCTTCTTCCTTTCTTCCTCCCCCATTCTCCCTGTTCTTTCCCTTGCTTTACTTAAGATGTCACTTCAGTTCTTGTCCATGCCCTCTGATGTATGAGCCATGAATCACCATCTGGTTTAATAATGTGGTTTGGCTGTCTCTGCTCAAGCCTGAATTGTACTTGCTTGAACCAATAAAATATAAGTGCAAATGATGTGTCATTTCTGGGTGGTCATGTTAAGAAGTCCTATAGAATCACAAAATACTAACCCAGAATTTTGATGAATCAAAACAGAAATCACCTACTCTAGACATCTTTTACAGAAAACAGTAAATATCTTCATGATTGAAACTACAATTGGCAGTGCTTTCTGTGATACATTAATTCTTGTTTTTAGAGAGTGTAATATCCATTTGGCATTTAAACAGGAAAATAAATGAAAAGAAAGTTAAATCATGGATGTGGTTATAAGACTCCAACTGAAGTCTTGACAGGTATTATGAGATGGAATAAACTATGTTTTTAGTTATTTTTAGTATCAAATATTTTTTCAGTAATCAAGGCAGTGTAATGAAATAGGGTTTGCCAAATAGATAAAACATAAACCAAAAATCCATTCTTCAGTATCTTAACTTTGTGACTTTTGGTAAAGTTGCCTAACTTTCTGTCCTTTTAGTTTACAGGTTTCCTGACCTGTCAATAGTAATCTAACTACTTAAATTTGTTGTGATAATTCAATGAGATAATCTACCTAAAACATGCAATTCATAAAATCTGGACCATGGCAAGCAGCTGGTTAATAGTCCCAGAGCACCAAATTCCTCAATGAAAACCACAGGCTTAATGTGAGAATCAGATACAGCAGTTCCCTGCCTTATGCAGTTTTGCTTTCCACAGTTTAAGTTACCCTTAGTCAATCATGTTTTAAAAATAGTAAATGGAAAATATCAGTAATAAACAACTTATAAGTTTTTTTTTAATTAATTGTATTTTTTTTTAATTTTTGAGACATAGTCTCACTTTCTTGCTCTGGTGTCACAGCTCACAGCAACCTCAAACTCTTGGGCTCAAGTGATTCTCTTGCCTCAGCCTCCTAAGTAGCTGGGACTACAGGTGCCTACCACAATAACTGGCTATTTTTTAGAGACCAGCTCTTGCTCAAGCTGGTATTGTACTCATGAACTCCGGCAACCCACCTGCCTGGGCCTCCCAGAGTGCTGGGATTACAGGCATGAGCCACCAAGCCCAGCCTAATTTATAAGTGCAGGCAGAATGGGGATGGAAGACCCCATTATTGGCAGAGGAGGGCACCCCCAGAAAAAGGGAAAATTAAATAGTAAGGTGAAGGAGTTGGAACAAAGAAAAGTCAGCTTGTTTACTTTAAGCCAGCCATTACTAAATTTCTTATCTGAACAAGTTTCCAGCCTTTTCTAAAACTCTGGCCTACTGAGGATACAACTTACACAAATACCCCTGCTAGGTCTGTGAACACTCTCAGGAAAATAATGGCCATAGAAGAGACTGTGGCAAGTCCTAGAAAAAAATACATCTTCTAGGTCATTTCCTGCCCATTAAACAGACAAAGCAGATATCCACTGTGTGGATTTGCATTTAGCTGAGGCAAGGGAACAAGCTGAGGCAAGCTGAGACCAAGGGAACAGCTCTAGCCCTGAGATATTGGCAGGAGGGCTTACATCCCTTATTGCAGAGGAAAATCCTCTGTGGTAGTGATGAGAGGAAAATGCCTCTCTCCCACAGATTCCTCAGAGGCGATTAATGCCAGTAGCATTTTACTCCACAGTGAACTAGCAGAGTTTAACACCTCCCAGGAATCTGTGTGTGTGACTTCAGATAGGTGGCTTCCCCCACACAAAACTCTTAATTTCAGATTCCTCAAAACTGCTCAAATCCTTAAAGTTAATAACCATAACAAAAGGGGCTGATATGCTCACTCAGAGAAACTGCTGGTGTCCTTGTTCCCTCCCTCAGCTTAACCACCTGGGCAAAGAGATTTGATTAAAAGCTGAGTTGAACAGAGACTTGGGGCCACTTGCCAGAGCCCACATGGGTGGTGGTTCCTGAGCTCTCACCTTTGAAAATTCTATTCTGTGTCTCTTTTCTCTTTCTTTATCATTGTTCCTAACTTTATATTTCTTTAGTCAATAGTGCCAGTTCCACAGGTCTTAGCAGACACTGCCCCTAGGGCAGGACCCCGACCATAAATTTTAAATTGAGTAGTTCTGAGCATTTTTATGAAATCTAACTCTTTTATATTTAATAATCACCCCAACACACAAGGGTAGTGATGCTGGCAATTTGGATATGTCAAAAGCAGCTGTCAATTGCTTCCTTTAAGAGACAAGTTGAAAATTCTCAACTTAAAAAAAAAGAAAAAAACTTGTATGCTGAGTTTGCTATCTACAATAAGAACAAGCCATTCTTGATTAAAAAAATAAACAAACCTCTCAGCACACTAGGAAAAGAAGGAAATGTCCTTAACTTAATAAAGAGCATCCAGGAAAAATGATTTTAGTAGTAAAGTCAATTGATCTTAGTAGTAAAAGTCAAATCCTTTCCCTTTAAAATAAGAAATGTGATATGTATGCTTACTTTCTCCACTTCCTCTCTGCATTGTACAAGAAAGTTTAGTTGCTAAGTCAAAAATAGTTAAAAAAAAGCTATTTGGTAGGAAATAAATAAGCTGTTTTTATGTGAAGACAACACGATCATCTGTAAAAAATCCAACAGACAGTAAGCTATTAGTAAAAGCTAAGGGAGCTTTGCAAGGTCACAGAACAAAGGATCAATGTAAAAAAATCAACATGAAAAATAGTATATTTTTCTAAAAATCAGAAATTGACTTTTGAAAAATACCATTTTAAGTAACATCAAAAAATATTAACTATTTAGACAAAAGTTGTTCAAGCCATGCAAGCTAAAAACTATAAAACATGGGGAAAAAATTAAAGGATACCTAAATAGAGATATGAACCTTCTTTATAGATCATAAGACTCAATATTTTTATGTTGATTCTCTCTTTGAGCTTTGGATTCAATGTAGTCCCAGTTAAAATTCCTGAGGGCTTTTTTTTTTTTTCAATTCACAAGTTGATTCTAAACTTTGCATGGAAATATAAGAGACTGAGAAAAGCCAAAACAATTTTGCAAGAGAAGAACAAAGGAGAAGGATTAAATTCACATGGTTCTCAGGATTTCAAGTCTGATTACTTATGGCTAAGGAAGACAGTGTGATATTGGTGTAGAGATAGACAAAAAGATCAATGAAACAAAATAGAGTTCAAAAACAAGACCATACATCTATGGACAAGTTGGCAAAGATGAAGAGGAAATTTGGTGGAGAAAAGATAACCTTTTGAGAAATGATGCTGGAACAATCAGATAATCATACTCAAAATTTTAACTTTGATTCATAACTTACGCCATATGCAAAAATTAAATAAAAATGGATCATCGACACAAATGCAAAACCCCAAATGCTAACATTTCTAGGGAAAAAATAGAAAATCTCTGTGATCTTGCATTAGGCAAAGATTTGATAGTAAAACAAAATTCATAATAAGAAAAAAATGATAAATTGAATTTTACGAATGTTTAAAATTTCTGATCTTCCAAAGGGGCTACTAATACAATGAAAAGTCAAGTCAAACACTGGCAGAAAATATTTGCAAATGATAGGTATAATAAGGGACTGGTGCTCAAATAATACAAAATAATATATAATATTATTAAAGATTTGATGGTGAAACAAAATTCATAATAAGAAAAAAAAGTGATAAATTGAATTTTATGGATGTTTAAAATTTCTGATCTTCCAAAGCGGCTACTAATATCATGAAAAGTCAAGTCAAACACTGGCAGAAAATATTTGCAAATGATAGGTATACTAAGGGACTGGTGCTCAAATAATACAAAAGAATTTCAAAACTCAATAATAAGAATAAATTTTTAAATGGAAAAAGTATTTAAGGAGACACAAATAAAAAATACATGTGGATGGTGAAGAAGTACATGAACATATGCTCAACTTTATTAGTCACCAAGGAAATGCAAATAAAAAACACAAGACTCCTATTAGAATGGCTAAAATTTAAAAAGATTGACCTACCAAGTGTTGGCAAAAATGTGGAGCAACTGAAATTCTCACACACTGAAGATGCAAAGTACAGTGGTACAGTCACCTTGCAAAACTGTTTGATATCATTTTAGAAACTTAAATGTATATTTATGTCCCCTAGCAAATCCACTCCTAGTTATTTATCCAAGAGAAATAAAAGCATATGTCCAAACAAAGACTTAGACAAAAATATTCATGGCAGCATTATTTGTAATAACCTCAAAATGTAACCTATCCGAATGTTCATCAACATGGGAAGAAAAGATGGTCTCCTAGCAAATGTACATTTTGATATATCCATTGCTGGAATACTGCTCAGCAATAAATGGGAATACATTTCTATTATATAAAACATCATGAATGAGTCTCAAAATAATTAAGCTGAGAAAATAAAGCCAGATGATAATAAAGAGTCATTCTGTGTGAGTCCATTAATATGAAGCTGTATGCTTTCTAAAAAAAGATCAGTGGTTGCCTGTAGGCATAGGGAGGTGGGATGAACAGGATGGAATGATAAGGACACTTAGGAAACTTTTGAAGATGATTGGCATGTTTATGATCTTGAAGATGGTGATGGTTTCAAAGAGAGATACATGATTCAAAGTTATTAAATTATATACTTTAAATATATGCAGTTTATTGTGTAGAAATTATGTCTCAATAAAATATGTCCTAAGAAGAGGGTTATACATATGTTATTCAGGTTACAGCTAGAGGGAGAAGCTTTGGAACCATCACCTTGGTATTGAGAGTTCAGGATTCCCCAAAAAAAGATTCAAGGAACTACGATTTGCCTAACAATGTATAAAGAATGTGAGTGCCATATTTATTTATACTCAACCTCTGGGTTTCAAACCCAGCTATACTAACTTAGGAGTTGTGAATCTTTGGCAAGTTTCCTTATAAAACCCTAAGAGATGGTTGTGAGGATTTAAAAGATAACATACTAAGTGCTCAATAAATGTTAGCTGGTATATTACTTTTTTAATATTTGGAGAAAGAGTTTCTCCACTTTTGTCAACTGGTCAAAAGGTCTGTGACTCAGAAGGTCAACTTCTCTGATAATTAAAGCTTTGGAAGGGGATAAGATGACTCAAAAGGAGAGTGCAAAGCATAAGACAAAAATGAGCACAAAACCTTGGGGACTTGTTTGAGCTTAAGAGACAAGAGATGGAAGAGGAAGTAGAGAAGAAAACTGAGAAGTAGCACAGAGGTGGGAGGAGACCAGGAAGTGGTGGGGTCACCGAAGATGGAGAGGAAATATTTTTAAGAAAAAACAGCAAATGCTTCAGCCATGTTAAAGATGCTCAAATATTAAGAAAGAACCATTGGATTTGACAATAATGAGTTTGTTTTGTCCTTTGAGAGAGCAACTTCACCAGAGAGGTTGAAGCAAGGCTTATGGGGCTATGAGTGGTTAGAAGTGTAAGCAATTAATTCAGATAATTTTTTCAAGAAATTTAGGGATGCACAGAAAAAGAACTATAAGACTAATAGCTCTAGACAAGACTAAAAAAGGTATATCCAGGGTTAGGGAATGCTTGAATATATTTTCAGGGTAAAGTAAGACACTATAAAGATCAGATGACTAGAAAGTAAAAATGACAAAGTGAACTGTATTAACACTCAGTTTTGAAAGAAGTAAAAGAGGATAGAAAATGGAATACACATGTCTTAGAGCATTTTAGGAAATACCAAAGATCTTACACATGTTATGGAAGCTGGGAAATAAAGGAAGAGTGAGGACCATTTCTTATTTTGAAATGAAGTAGAGGAAAATTGAGGACTCTAGTATCATATGGCTGCAACTTCTTCATTAAACATCAAAGTCATGATTAGAATGAAAACTGGATTGAGATTGCCAACACTAGAACTGAAAAACTAATTTGAATTATCAAGAATTCGATACCACACACACACACACACACACACACACATATACACATATTTTTTGGAGAATATAAAGACAGAGTATTGAAATCCCATGTGCCTGACAAAAAATATTTATAGATTCAAATTTTACTTCACTTATAACAAATAATTATCTTAATCCCGGCAGCCACAAGCAATGAACCACAGAAGGAAAACTGTATACAAGGACCTGATCATTAAATACATTGGTACAGAGAAGTAACTCCTGATTGTAGTTAAGATTTTGTCCTGTAACTTTGAATAAGGTGTTTGGTTTAATGAAGCTTGCCAAATTGTTCTTTTAATCTAACCCAAAATCTATCAGCATTTGAGAAGAAGTAATTTAAAAAATTCAAAATCAACTACCAAGCTTTAAATCTGTTCAGACATGTACAGTCCTGCACTCATTCTACTTTTTTTTTGCAGTTTTTTTGGCCAGGGCTGGGTTTGAACCCACCACTTCCGGCATATGGGGCCAGTGCCTTACTCCTTTGAGCCACAGGCGCCACCTGCTGCAGTCATTCTAATTTCCAACATATGAAGCTCTCAAAGTCACTTGACCAGCTACTTAGGCCTCTTCTGTCACAGTAGCAGCCGCTGCTCTTCTGGTTTTATATAGGTCATTCTAAACAACATTCAGAGTTTTACTTTAGAAATGAAATCCTATACTACCTAGTTTCATAATATTTTCCAGAGAACCTAACCTCACATAGAGGAAAAAGGGTGCTTTATATTAGAAGAACTAGACATAGAGCAGTTAAGTATGAAAGTTCTGGAATCAAATACCTGAGTTTGAATTCTGGCCCCACTGCCTACTAATTACAGCTTAACCCCTCTAAGCATGCTTTTCTTGTTGGTAAGATAGCACTGTTAAAACTTTTAATGTGCCCATGCATAAAGTATGCTTAAAATAACATCTGGGACAGTGCCTGTGGCTCAAAGGAGTAGGGCGCTGGCTCCATATTCCAGAGGTGGCGGGTTCAAACCCAGCCTCAGCAAAAAAAAACCAAAACTGTAAAATAACATCTGGCATATAATAAGCAATGAATTATTAGTCGTTCTCAATGCAAATGTGCTGTATTTTTTTGTAAAATACTTTTTCATCAATGAATATTTCTTCTGTTTGGATAATAATCTATTTTACTTGCGACCTGAATATGAATTAGTTTTAATCATCTTGAAAAACATGCTTTCCAAAAAGGGAGCAGAAGGGAATCTTCTATACTTTTTCTGTTTTTTGTCTCCTTATTTCCATGATATTCTAGAAGGCACAGAAAAACTGATGACCTGTAGTTGAATGCCCAGCCTGTGTGGGATAATTCATTGTTTTTCAGAAACAATCACTGGGGCCTGCCAACCTAATTATACATTCTATCTTGGATTAAAACAACTTGCCACCTCATTCTGGAAAGTATTGTTAAGGCTCTTCTCTCATCTGAACATCTAAGTTAAAAAAGAATCACAAAAAGGAAAGTGGTCAGAGGACATACAGGATGCCCATAAAGTTCATCTGCAAATTGCATATTCAATATTGTTTATAAAAGTGATGAGAAAAGTTATTTTTGATGTGAAATTTCATTTGGACTATTCTCTTTCTGATGCTGAGGAAAGACTCCATAGGAAGATCAATGTCCTAATTAATTAGGAAATAACAAAATAAACGTGTCAGTGTCTTGGATATATCATACTTTGTTTATATGTATGCATTCCTATTTACTGGCCTAGTGACAAAGACTTCCATTAACCATTCAGCAAGCATTTATCCAATATCTACTGTGCACTAATCATTTTTCTAGAATGAGTGGCACAAAAATGACAAATGAAGAGAAAGGAAATAAAGAAAAAGTTAAAATTAGTAAAAATTAGTTCTAAAGGAACAAAGAGAAGAGATATTCCATTCAGTCTAGGGATCTGGGGCTGAGTCAAGGGGGTTTGAATGGCGTTTTAAAAAGGGAGTCAACCAAGAGATCTGGTGTTCCAGGGAGAGCAGGTCAGAGAAACAAAAATGGTTTGGTATGGCCAAAGAAGTGGTTCTCAAGGGGAAAGGGATTAGGAGAAGCAAAAAGAGACCATGAGTTGTTGTTTTGCCAACTACATATGCCCTTCTCCCTATTCTTCAAATGATCCTACAAAGGGCCACTGTTATGAAATGAATGTTTGTGTCTCCTCAATATGTTGAATCCCTCCTTACCTTCCATAAGATGACATTTGTAGTCGGAGCTTTGGGGAGATAATTACGTTTATGTGAGGTCATGAGAATTGAACCCGAGTGATATGATTAGTGTCCTTGTACAAAAAGGGAGCAAGAGAAGAGCTCTGTCTCTCTCACCGCCCTATGAGAGCATCACTAGAAGATGGCTGTCTGCAAGCCAGGAAGAAGACCCCCACCCCCAGGCATGGAATTTGCCAGTACCTTGATTTTGGACTTCCCAGCCTTCACAACTGTAAAAAATAAATGTCTGCTATTTAAGCTACCCAGTGTGTGGTATTTTTTAATAGCAGCCCAAGAAGATTCAGATAGCCATGAAATAGGATGTGGCATTTGGAAAATCTTCTGAAGCAAATCTGATCAAGCTTCTATTTACTTTTTCCTCCTCCTTCCTCCCACCCACCTACTCCTGCCCACTCTGATAGGAACAAGTGGTCCAGGCATTGTTTCATGAGGAAGTGTATTAGTAGAGAAACTGAAGTAAGCAGGGGGCCTATCAAGAAATCAGTATGCCAGGTGGAACAGCTTAGTATTTAAGTTGAAACAATAGAAGAATTAAGCCAGAAAATAATTAAATGTGTATATTAGAAGATGATTTTGGCATAACTATAAAGTAGGGGCTGGCAAAATTTTCCCATAAATGGCCAAGTGTTAAGTTCTTTAGTTTTTGCAGTCCATATGGCCTCTGTTGCAACTGCTTAATTTTGTTTCTGTAGCACAAAAGCAGCCATAGAAGACATGTGAATTAATAGATGTGGCTGTGCTCTAACAAAATTTTATTTACAAAAGCTATTAGTAAACAGAATTTAACTCTGCTAATGAGAATAAATTAGAGAGGACTAGTTTGAGCCAGAGTCAGCTATTCTAGTATGGTAGTTAGCATAACTGACCAGGCAAGAAATGAAGGCTTGAAAGAAGCCATTAGCAGGAGGGACAGATAAGGTAATAGATTTTAAATATATGTAGGAAATGAAACCCACAGATCTTGTAACCAATCAGATATAGGAAGAAGTGATAAAGAAATTCCCAAGCTTAGACCCAACTTGGATGGCAGTGTGCATGTGATACACCACAAAGGATGAAAATAAACCTTGTGGGCACACAGCTGTACATATGAAAGCTCTGATCTTTGGTCACAAACCCCGGCCCTGACCAAAGTCCTCATCTCTATCCAGGACAAGATATATGATTTTCAGGACATGCTCCCAAATGAATGTGCATGACCTTTTGTTTAAAACAGTTAAGAATTTTAAGACAATGACAGTAGAGGATTAAACAAAGTATAGGGTCCCCAAGTTGACATCTTTCAGGGGTAGGTTAGCTAATGTAATTCCAAACAAAATGTAACGTCTAGTCACATGTCCTGTGAATAGCAAATTTCAAGAATGTTTTCCTATATACTATATATTAACTTTATTATGACTATGATAAGAAATGTTTTTACTGAGGTCAAAACTTCTTAACTTGTCTCCACAGCCTGTTTTTGTTAATCTCCAAATCTGCTGCTACCTGGAAACGTTAGCTGTACTTTAATGATTTCAGCTTATTTATTTATGCTTCTTTCCCCCACATTTAAGATAAGCCAGAATGAAAGTATGCATTGTTTATGACCAACTGAGAATGCATTTTGATGGTAGATTTTTATCTATGCATCATTCCACAAGTGCACTTTGGGATTTTCTTTGAAACCAATTCAAGTACCAAAGTCTCAGTAAGCTGTGCTTCCTCAGCTATTTCCTTAGAAGTCTGTGAATGGGGGGCACGGAGGTAAGATGGTGGACTACAGCCAGCTTTCCACAGAGGCTCCCATCCAGAAGGAGAGTTAAAAGACAGAAGTTTAGCATGTAAGCTGATGGTTTGGAGCTGAGCAAAGAGAGAAGGCTGAAAAATGCATATCAACCCTGCTGAGGCAAGGTGAAACCCCAAAGATACAAACAAAAGGTACCGAATCCATCACCAAGTAGACAGGCGTCCCCTCTCCCATGAGAAGGGCTTGCAGTAAACTCTATACAAACAAGGGAGCAGAGTTCAAATGTCCTCCCATTCCATCCCACAGGAAAGACCCTCTAAAAACTGGACCTCCTACCTGTACTATGGTGCCATGGCACTCTCCCGCCATGCATAAAACTATATATATTCTATACCTGCAACTCCGAACTCCCAGCAATCCCCTCCACTCTCACCCCCAGGTCTGGAAGCCTGTCCCCCCTGGAGGCCAGATTCTTGGGCATGTTCTCTAGAGGTGTGGACAGGACAAGGGCCTTTGCTCAGCTGTGCTGATTCTGTAACATGGTAGTAAGGAGAGGATGGTCAGCTGAGAGGGAACCATACAGGAGCAATGGCGGTGCTCCCAGGCAAAGAACAATAGCAGTGGTGGCAGGAAGAATAAGGCTCACGCCCCTGGGGCAGCTATCCCAGACAGACACCCCCTGTCTCTCTGGGCACCAGAGGAAGCCAGGCACCTTCTCCGGTGGCAGCTACTGGCAGATGGATCTCGGAATTGAGACTTCAACCCAGAGTAACTGATTTACCAGGGTCGAACAGAGATCAGTTAAAAACAAGACAGAGTGACTTAGCCTCACCAAACCAAGGAGGCCCCCAGTTTCTCAGGCCATAGCACTGTACAGGTCCTTGGCAAAGCTCTAGGAGAAAAGCCAAATGGTGTAAATTAAGCATGGGGTGGAATCAGTGGAGAAACTCTGGTAACATGAATGACTAGAGTAGATCAACTCCCCGCCCAAGGAAGGAAATGGCAGATGCAAGTGAAGATCCCTATACGTAAACAGATGTCTGAGATGTCAGAAATCGAGTTCAGAGTCTGGACAGCAAATAAGATCAACAGAATGGAGGAAAAGAGAGAATCAGAATTTCAAATTATTCAAAAGATGTCTCAAGAATTCAATGATTTCAAAGATAAAATGACCAAATATTTGGACACATTGAGGCAAGAGGTTGCAGCCCTCAAAGATCTGAAAAATACTGTAGAATTCCTTGCTAACAGAATGGAGCAGGCAGAAGAAAGGATCTCTGACATTGAATATAAAGCTTTTGAATGTGCCCAAGCGTTCAAAGAGGAAGAGAAATGGCAAGCAAAAATGGGTCATTCTCTCAGAGACCTCTGGGATAATTCAAAGAAAACTAATATTCGCCTTATAGGAATCCCTGAAGGTGACAAAGTTGCTTCACAAAACACAGAGGCTCTTCTTCATGAAATTATGCAAGAGAACTTTCCAGATATGACAAGAGATTCTGAAACTCAGATAGAAGACAGTTTCAGAACCCCAGCACAACTCAACCCAAGTAAGACATCCCCCAAGCATATCATAATTAACTTCACTAAAGTTAATATGAAAGAGAAAATTCTAAAAGCATTCAGACGTAAGAAAACCATAACTTACAAGGGGAAGAATATTAGAATGACTGCAAATCTCTCTGCTGAAACCTTTCAGGCTAGACGAGATTGATCATCAACTTTTAATTTCCTAAAACAAAACAACTTTCAACCCAGAATCCTGTATTCAGCTAAACTGAATTTCATCTATGATGGAAAAATTAAATACTTTAATGACATTCACATGTTGAAGAAATTTGGCATAACTAAACTAGCTCTCCAGGAAATTCTCAGACCTATCCTCCATAATGACCAGTGCAATCTTCCACCACAAAAGTAAACTCACTCAGAAACTTTTGATCAAAATCCAACTTCCACAATGGCGAAAGGATTAAAAATGTCCACTGGACTTTCAAAAAACTTGATACCCAAAATTTTACCAGGCTTATCAATATTCTCAATTAATGTAAATGGCTTAAATTGTCTTCTAAAGAGGCACAGATTGGCTGACTGGATACAAAAACTCAGGCCAGATATCTGCTGAATGCCAGAATCTCATCTTACCTTAAAAGATAAACATAGACTCAGGGTGAAGGGATGGTCATCTATATTCCAGGCAAATGGAAAGCAGAAAAAAGTAGGTGTTGCAATTTTATTCTCAGACACAATAGGCTTTAAACCAACAAAAGTAAGCAAGGACAAGAACGGTGACTTTATATTTGTTAACAGTAATACTCAGTATGATGAGATTTCAATTGTAAATATTTATGCACCTAACCAGAATGCACCTCAATTTATAAGACACTCTAACAGGCATGAGCAACTTAATTTCTTCTAGCACCATCATAGTCAGAGATTTCAACACTCCTTTGGAAATGTTGGATAGATCCTCCAAGAAAAAGCTGAGCAAAGAAATTTTAGATTTAAACTTAACCATCCAACATTTGTATTTAACAGACATCTATAAAACATTTCATCCTAACAAATCTGAATACACATTTTTCTCATCAGTCCACAGAACATATTCCAAAATCGATCACATCTTAGGTCACAAGTCTAACCTCAGCAAATTTAAAAGAATAGAAATTATTCCTTGCATCTTCTCAGACCATCATGGAATAAAAGTTGAACTCAGTAACAACAGGAATCTGTAGACTCATACCAAAAAAATGGAAGCTAAATAACCTTATGCTGAATGATAGGTGGGTCAGAGACAAGATTAAGAAGGAAATTATCAAATTTTTGGAACAAAACAATAATGAAGACACAAATTATCAGAACTTATGGGATACCACTAAAGCAGTCCTAAGAGGGAAATTTATAGCTGTGCAAGCCTTCCTCAAGAGAACAGAAAGAGAGGAAGTTAACAACTTAATGGGACATCTCAAACAACTGGAAAAGGAAGAATATTCCAATCCCAAATCCAGCAGAAGAAAAGAAATAACCAAAATTAGAGCAGAATTAAATGAAATTGAAAACAAAAGGATTAGACAACAGATCAATAAATCAAAAAGTTGGTTTTTTGAAAAGGTCAATAAAATAGATTAACCTTTGGCCAACCTAACCAGAAAAAAAAGACTAAAATCTCTAATTTCATCAATCAGAAATGGTAAAGACAAAATAACAAAAGGCCCCTTAGAAATTCAAAAAAACCTTAATGAATATTACAAGAAACTTTATTCTCAGAAATATGAAAATCTGAAGAAATTGACCAACACATGAAAGCACGCCACCTTCCAAGACTTAGCCAGAAGGAAGTGAAAATGTTGAATAGTCCTATATCAAATTCTGAAATAGCATCAACTATACAAAATCTCCCTAAAAAGAAAATCCCGGGACCAGATGGCTTCATGTCAGAATTATACCAAATCTTTAAAGAGGAACTAATACCTGTATTACTTAACCTTTTCCAAAATATAGAAAAAGAAGGAATACTACCCAACACATTCTATGAAGCAAACATCACCTTGATCCCCAAACCAGGAAAAGACCCAACAAGAAAAGAAAATTATAGACCAATATCACTAATGAATATTGATGCAAAAATATTCAACAAGATCCTAGCAACTAGAATCTAGTAACACATCAAAGAAATTATACACCATGACTGAATGGGTTTTATTCTAGTGTCTCAAGGCTGGTTCAATATACGTAAATCTATAAATATAATTCATCACGTAAACAAATTAAAAAAGACGATATGATTTTCTCAATTGCTGTAGAAAAAACTTTTGATAATATCCAGCATCCTTTCACGATCAGAACACTTAAGAAAAGGGGTATAGAAAGGATATTTTCTAAACTTATAGAGGCCATCTATGGCAAACCCACAGCCAGTATTGTATTGAATGAAGTTAAATTGAAATCATTTTCACTCAGATCAGGAACCAGTCAAGGTTGCCCATTGTCTCCACTGCTTTTTAACAGTGTAATGGAAGTCTTAGCCATTGCAATCAGGTAAGAAAAGGTGATCAAGCGTATCCATATAGGGTCAGAGGAGATCAAACTTTCACTCTTCACAGATGATATGATTCTATATGTGAAAAACACCAGGGATTCAACTACAAAATTCTTAGAAGTGATCAAGGAATATAGCAGCATCTCAGGGTATAAAATCAATACTCACAAATCTGTAGCCTTTATATATGCCAACAATAGTCAAGCTGAAAAAATGGTCAAAGACTCTATTCTATTCATGGTAGTGCCAAAGAAGATGAAATATTTGGGAGTTTACCTAACAAAGGACATGAAAGATCTCTCTAAAGAGAACTATGAAACTCCGAGATAGAAATAGCTGAAGATGTTAACAAATGGAAAAACGTACCATACTCAAGGCTGGGAAGAATCAACATTGTTAAAATGTCCATATTACCGAAAGCAATATACAATTTTAATGCAATCCCTATTAAAACACCATTGTCATGCTTTAAAGGCCTTGAAAAAATAATACTTCCTTTTATATGGAATCAGAAAAAACCTCGAATAGCCAAGACATTACTCAGAAATAAAAACAAAGCAGGAGGAATCATGGTACCAGACCTCAGACTATACTATAAATAGATAGTGATCAAAACAGCATGGTATTGGCACAAAAACAAAGAGGTAGATGTATGGAACAAAATAGAGAATCAAGAGATGAACCCAGCTGCTTACATCATTTGATCTTCAATAAGCCAATTAAAAACATTCAGTGAGGAAAAGACTCCCTGTTTAACAAATGGTGCTGGGTAAACTGGCTGGCAACCTGTAGAAGACTGAAACTAGACCCACATCTTTCACCATTAACTAAGATAGATTCTCACTGGATAAAAGATTTAAATTTAAGACATGAGACTATAAAAAGAGTAAAAGAAAGTACAGGGAAAACACTTGAAGAAATAGACCTGGGATAATATTTTATGAGGAAGACCCTCTGGGCAATTGAAGCAACACCAAAAATACATTACTGAGATGTGATCAAACTATAAACTTCTGCACAGCCAAGAACACCATAAGTAAAGCAAGCAGACAGCCCTCAGAAGGGAGAATGTATTTGCAGGTTATGTGTCTGACAAAGGTTTAATAATCAGAATTCACAGAGAACTCAAACATATTAGCAAGAAAAGAACAAGTGATCCCATCTCAGGGTGGGCAAGGGACTTGAAGGGAAACTTCTCTGAAGAAGACCAGTGCACAGTCTACAGACACTTGAAAAAATGCTCATCATCCTTAATCATCAGAGAAATGCAAATCAAAACTACTTTGAGATATCATCTAACTCTAGTAAGATTAGCCCACATCACAAAATCCCAAAACCAGAGATGCTGGTGTGGATGTAGAGAAAAGAGAACACTTCTGCACTGCTGGTGGGAATGCAAACTAATACGTTCCTTTTGGAAAGATGTTTGGAGATCACTTAGGAATCTAAAAATAGACCTATCATTCAATCCTTCAATTCCTCTTCTAGGTATGTATCTAGAAGACCAAAAAAATCATTTTATAACAAAGATATTTGCACCAGAATGTTTATTGCAGCCCAATTCATAATTGCTAAGTCATGGAAGAAGCCCAAGTGCCCAACAACCCATTAATAGATTAATAAATTGTGGTATATGTACACCATGGAATATTATGCAGCCTTAAAAAGATGGAGACTTTACCTCTTTCATGTTGACATGGATGGAGCTGGAACATATCCTTCTTAGCCAAGTATCTCAAGAATGGAAGAAAAAGTATCCAATGTATTCAGCCCTACTATGAAACCAATTTATAAGCACCCACACTTCCAACTACAGCCCAAGATGAAGGGGAAATAGGAGGGGGAGGGGAAGGGAGGAAGGAGGATGGGTGGAGGGAGGGTAATTGGTAGAACCATATCTATGGTGCATTTTATAAGGTACATGTTAATTCTACTAAAGGTAGAATATAAATGTCTTTACACAATAACTAAGAAAATGCAGTGAAGGTTATGTTAACCAGTTTGATGAAAGTATTTTGAATTGTATATAAAACCAGCACATTGTTCCCCATAATTGCATTAATGTACACAGCTATGATTTAATTAAAAAGAAAAAGATTGTGAACTTGCTGCCATGCATTTACTCTGGGAACACTGTACAAACAACTCAGTGAGGTTTCATAACCTTGCTATATCAGAGTCTCACAGCTATGTTTGTGTTGATGTGTGGTGGTGTCTGGCTGAGTGGCCTTCATTATTCTTGCATATTATTGTGTGCCATGGTGAGAATGCTGGAGTTTGAATTAAAGCCTTGGACAAACATTCATAAATTTCTTGTTAAACTTGGCAAGAGTGAAAATGAAATCAGGGACATGTTAGTCAAAGTTTATGGAGATAATGTCATGAAGAAAGCAGCAGTGTACAGATGGATTAAACATTTTTCTGAGGGGAGAGAAAACATCACTGATGAAGAGGTCAAGGCATCCAGTAATGAGTGGAACTAACAAAAACATTGCAAAAATTCATCAAATTGTGTGTCCAAATTGTTGGCAAACTGTAAGAATAGCCGACCAAGTAAACATTGATAGGTAAATCTTAACTGAAAATCTTGGCCAACAACTCCTGGCTGTTGCATCACAACAATGCACCAGCTCACATGCCACTGTCTGTGAGGGAGTTTTTAGCCGGTGAACAAATAGCTGTATTGGAACACCCTCTTTATTCACCCAATCTGGCCCCCAGTGACTTTTTTCCTTATCTAAGGATTAAGGAAATATTGAAAGGAAGAAATTTCATGACAATTAAGACATCAAGGATAAATTGATGACAGCTCTGATGGCCATTCCAGAAAACGAGTTCCAAAATTGTTTTGAAGGGTGGAATAGGCACTATTGTTAGTCAGAGCTTCCCAAGGGGAGTACTTTGAAGATGGCTGTAGTGATATTCACCAATGAGGTATGTAGCACTTTGTCTAAGATTAGCTCACAAACTAAATTGTCAGACCTTATATGTATCCGTATGGTAATCCTCATTCCTTATGTTGACCACCCCCATATATGGAACTGTTTGTTACAGTCCTTGGGTTGTCAACTTACAGAGGTTCTACTGTATATACTCATCATGCATGTTGGCTTGTGTCCTGGTCTGTTTTGGGTATTAGGGTGATGCTGGCCTTATAAAATGAGTTAGGGAGAATTATTTCCTCTTTAATTTTTTTGGAATGGTTTCAGGAGGATTAGTATTCTTTTAATAATAATTCAATAATTCTGCATTAGTAGAATTCAGTTTTGAATCCATCTGGTCCTGGGATTTCCTTTATTGGGAAACTTCATTATGGATTCAATCTTGCTATTCATTATTGATCTGTTCAGGTTTTCTATTTCTTCCTGATTCAGTCTTGGAAGCTTGTATATTTCCAGGAATTTATCCATTTCCTCTAAGTTTTCCATTTTGTTTGTAATACCCTTTGATGATCTTTTATACTAACAGTAACAATTGTAATATCCCTTTTCATTTCTTATTTCACTTAATTGGGTTTTCTCTCTCCTTTTCTTGGTTAGTCTAGCTAGTGGTTTATTAATTTTGTTTATCTTTTCAAAGAACCAACTTTTCATTTGTTTGATTTAGTTCTGCCCTAATCTTTATTATTTTTTATTTTGCTAATTTTAGGGCTGGTTTGTTCTTGCTTTTCTAGCTCCTTTGGGTGCATTGTTAGATTGTTAATTTGTCATCTTTCTACTTTTTTGAGGTAGGCATTTATTGCTACAACCTTCCTCTTAGTCATGTTTTGCTAATCTTACAGATTTGGTGTTCTGTCTTTCTATTTTGTTTGTTTCTAGAAATTTTTTTATTACATCTTAATTTGTAATTTCCATCTTAATCCCAATGGTCATTCAGGAGCAGGTTGTTTAATTTCCATGTGTTTGTATAGTTTCTGAAGTTCCTCTTGGGGGTTATTTCTAGTTTTATTCCACTGTTGTCTGAAGATACTTGTGATTTCAATTTGTAAAAATTTGGTTGAGGCTTGTTTTGTGGTCTACCATATGGTCTATCCTGGAGAATGTTCCATAGGCTGATAAAGAGAATGTATATCCTTACTGGATAGAATGTTCTGTAAATGTGTCTGTTAGATCTATTTGGTTTAAAGTTAAGTTCAAATCCAATGTTTCTTTGTTTCTTTGTGGATTTTCTGTTTAGATGATATGTCCAATGTTGAGAGTGGGGTGTTGAAATCTCCTATTATTGTATTTCAGTGTATCTCTCTCTTTAGATCTGGTAATATTTGCTTTGTGTATCTGGGTGCTCCAGTGTTGAGTGCACAAATATTTAGAATTGTTTGTTATATCATCTTGCTGGATCATTCTCTATGTTATACATAATGATATTCCCTGTCTTTTTTTACTATTCTTGACATAAAGTCTGTTTTATCTGATGTAAGTATAGCTACTCCTGCTTGCTTTAGTTTCTGCTTGTATGTAACATCTTTTCCCATCACTTTACCTTCAGTCGCCATGTCATTACTGGTAAAGTGACATTCTTATAACTACATATAGTTGGGCCATGTTCCATTTAGCCATTCCATATCTTTTAAGTGGAGAATTTGCTCTGTTTACTTTCAAGGTTATTATTGATATGTGAGGTTATTATTGCTATGTTCTTGTCATATTATTATTTTCTGTTTGCTTTATATATTCTTTGTTCTTTTCCTGTTTTGTCATTGTTTGTCAATGTGGTTTGGTGGATTTATTTAGTGATGCTATTTGAGTCATTTCTTCCTTTGTGTGATTGCTTTATTGGTGAGTTTTATGCTTTTGTCTGTTTTTATGATGGTGAATGTCATCCTTTCTTTTCTAAGTTTAGAAATACATTAAGCATTTCTTATATAGCTGGTTTAGTGGTAACAAATTCTCTCAGCATTTGCTTGCCTTGGATAAACTTTATTTCTTCTTCATTTATGAAGGTTAATATTGCTGGATATAGTATTCTTTTTTAATTTTTTTTCTTTTTTGTTGTTTGGGATTCATTGAGGGTATAAAGAATTAGGTCATAGTGATTGCATTTGTTAGGTAACGTCCCTCTTATAATTGTGTCCTGTCCCCAAGAGGTATGCCATACACCATAACCCCCACCCCCTTTCTCTTCCCCTTTACCTGCTCCCTCCTTGTATTAGATCATTGGCTGCCTTCATATTAGGATAGGGTATGTTGGATTCTTTCTTCTCCATTCTTGTGAAGCTTTACTAAGTAGAATGTATTCTAATTCAATCTAGGTTAATATAAAAGATGTAAAGTATACATCTGAATAGTATTCCATGGTATACATATACCATAGCTTATCAATCCATTCCTGGGTTTGTGGGGAGTTAGGTTCTTTCCACATTTTGGTGATTGGAAATTGAACAGTGATAAACAGTCTAGTGCAAATGTCCTTAAGATAAAATGACTTTTTTTTCTTCTGGGTAGTTGGATATAGTATTCTTGATTCCCAGTTTTTTTTTTCTTTCAGTACTTTGAATATATCATCCCATTTTGGTCTGTAAGGTTTCTGTTAAGAAATCTGCATTAATCTGGTAGGTTTTCCTTTATAGGTGACTAGGTGCATTTCTCTTGCTGTTTTAGGATTCACACTTTGTCTTTGACTTTTGACTCTGATTATAATGTGCAATGAAGCAGGATTTTTTTGCATCATATTTGTATATGAATTATTTAGCCTCTGGAATATGAATGTCTAATTCTCTTGCTAGACTTGGGGAGTTTTCATCTATTATTTAGTCAAATAGATTTTCTAGTCCTTTCATTTTCTCTTAGTTCTCAGAGATACCACAAATTTATTTATTTGTTGCTTTGTGTTGTCTCAGAGGTAATGAAGGCTTTCTTTATTTTAAAAATTTAAAAATTTTTTATTTAAAAATTTTTATCTGCCTATTACTTTAAAAGACCTATCTTTAAGCTCTGAGATTCTTTCTTCTGCCTGACATAGTCTATTATTAAAGCTTTCAAATATATTTTGTATCTTCCTCAATGAATTCTTCAGTTCCAGAATTTTTATTTAGTTCTTTATAAAAATATCTATCTTTTTGGTTGTTATTTAAATCCTTAATTGTGTTTCTGATTTCATTGTATTATTTTCCAGAATTTTCATATTAGTGAGCTTCTTTAAAGTCAGTATTTTGAATTCTTTATTGGAAATTTTGTGAAGTTTTTATTTACTGGGATCTGTTGCTAGAGAATTATTGTGTTCGTTTGGTGGTGTCATATTTCCTTCCTTTTTTCATTTTCCTGTGTTTTTATGTTGACCTGCACACATCTGATGTAACAGTCACATCTTCTAATTTTTTGAAATTGTTTTTGTGAGGGAGGATTTTTCCTAAAGATGTACATACGTTGTTGGTTGAGTAGATACTTTGGCTTTGATTTTTTGTCCCTGCAAGAGTATTTCTTAATATGATTTCTTTAACAGTACACAGTGTCAATGCTATTGTGATTTCCTTTGTGGCTTAGGTTATAGTCTTTAGTGTAGGCTGTGGTGAAGTATTGTTGTGGTCTAGGATGCCAGGGATTGAAGAGTAGTCTTTAGGCCCCAGTGGTGGCAATGATAGACCAAGTACACCTGTTCTTGAACCCCAAAGTGGCTTATACTGGCACTGGTGTTGGTGGGTCCTGGAGGGCTGATTCTCAGGTCTCCAGGTGACTTGCTTGGATGTTGGAAATGACAGCAGAGTGCTGTGTGTGTGTAGGTTCCTAGGACCCTGGGAAGCTGTTGTGATGTGGGGATTACAGTAGCAGTGTTGGTGCAATCCACTGGAAACTAAGTGGTCCACACTGGTGTTGGTGGTAGCTGTGATGGATGGCATGTGACAGTGGGAATCAGCTGTGATATCAGAAGATTGGGTCAGCCTTTCCTCAGATCCAGGTAGAAGTGATCAAGTGCCAGTGGTGGTGGACTGAAATTGACAATTCTAGGCCCCTGGATGGCATGCATAAATGCTAAGGTGCCAGGTCTGGGCCAGTTAGTTGTTTTTAGACCTCCTAGTAGTTTGATCACCTACTGGCTCTGACAGGCAGAGGCTAGGTGGCCCCAAGACTCTGGCAGAATGCTCAGGTGTGGGCTGTAGTGGCTACACTGTGGGCTTGCTACCACAGGGGGAAGGGTCCATCTCAGGTGGAGCAGCATGGGCAAGAAGCTTTGCAGGTTACAGTTTGCTTGTGATTTGGTCTCACAGTAGCCCATACCAGCCATAGTAGAATTTGTCTTAGGAGTGTGTGGAAGTTCCCAGTCCCACCTTTCTCTCTGGCCTAGTGATGGCAATGGCAGCAGTCACATTAGTCTGGTGCTAGAGCAGGATATAGACTCCTGGCAGCTGGGCTCTCAGAATGGCTCTGAGCTGAAGTTGATCTGGGCTCGTGGGCCTTTGGGGTCTATGAGAGTGTCTTCTCTGGAGTCTGCACCATCTCTAGGCAGCCCCTATGTTAGGCCGCAGGCCCCTAGGGTCAAAGGGTTCTCCCTGGATGTGTAAAGCTTTGGGGATTTCTTTCTTACCCCTTCCTGGTGTCCAGAAATTTGTTCTGGCTCTTTGCTGCCTTGCTTTGCTATCTGTACTCACTTTTAGTGCTTCTCGCCCCTTCCCTGGCGAATCCCAGTGTTCTCTCTCAGACCTACTGTTCAAAGTGTGAATTCTACTTACGACTCTGGTTCCTCTGCATGGAGGTGGGTACATACTAGCTGCGCTTAGCTGTATTGACTTTAGAATGCCTTGTCTGAAGGACTGCAGGGTTAGGGGGTGGTTCCTCAGGTGAATCTTAAAGCATATCCTTTAAGAAATCTTTTTCTTAGAAAACATAATTCTACTTTTGTTTTCATAGTTCACTAGAAAAAGAAAGAACTTGGATATTTGATTGGAAAATGTATCATTCATTGGACAACACTGAAAAACACTTTAAGAGAAAGAAATTAAATGAAAATAATTAGCTCTTTCAACCAGATCATTTAAACCATGAGCAAACCCTTGTAGAAAACATTTTGTTGTCAGGGTTTCTTGGTTTTTTTGGGGGGGAGGGGGGTGGACTTCTTTGGCAGTCTGGCAGACCCCTTCTCAGTATGACCTTTTAGAAATCATAGATAAAATACATACATTAAAAAAGAAACAAGTTGTATTGAAAGACAATTATGAAAATATTAATAAAAACAAATTTGTCCTATGTTAACAGTTTTGCTTCTTTGTTAAGGCAGCTGGTAACCATATTTAGCAACAGGTCTAACAAATACTAGAATTTTGAAGTAATGATTCCTTCACAAAGAGATGTCAGTGGTGAAATTCTCCCCTCTAGAGAAGCTTCAGGCTTTTTCCTGGAGCTGTTAGATTTGGCAATAAGCTTAGCCACTCTGGAGTCTGAAGAAATGGAAGCAGTGATCCAGAAGAGAAATGAAAAGAAATTTGAAATGGCCTCTGGCTGGGAGAAGGAAAAAGGGTCAAGGGTCAGGGTGCCAAAGAGAAAACCCTACGCTGATGTATTCACTTTTAGGGAGGGCTGGACCCCTTCCGAGGTGATGGTGGCTTCTGAATCAGCACAAGCAGCAGTTAAAGTATTGTTTTCACAGGATTTGTCTCCTAGAAGGAGAATTGGTGTCTCTTAATGTTCTCTTTGACATCCCTTTGAGGATCCCTGCTTATTATTTTGTGTGAAGACCAAGCAATATGGACTTAACTCTTTTTTTCATGACAGCAGTAGAATTTTACTATCAACTTGCAGAAACAACTGTTGTCTCACTTCTCCAGTGAGGCTCCTTTAGAGCAAGCACGGTGCTGTGATACCCGTCTGAAGGATATTTATCTATTCTGTTTGTCTCTCTTTTATACCTATCTACCCAATTACATGCAAAATCAAAAACTTGTGGGTGTTTTTCTGTGTCTGTTGCATAACATATATTCTATTATTTCTGTTTGTTACACTTGAATTTCATGTTTTAAAGGAAGGTTAGGAAAAATAGTTTTATAAAAAAGCAAATATCTGGTGTTTTAAAATTATCAATGCTGGTTTTTTGTTTTTGTTTTTTTTGCAGTTTTCAGCTGGGGCTGGGTTTGAACCCGCCACCTCTAGCATATGTGGCCAGTGCCCTGCTCCTTTGAGCCACAGGTGCCACCCTCAATGCTGTTTTAAAATGGCATGAAAGCACAAATAAAGTTGAAGAATATAGCTGAAGCAGAAATGATTACAGGCTGAGTTATATGCCACATGTATAGATTTGCTTCTATATTTAGCAATGAAGGAGTCAAGCATAAATATGCATGAAGGTGGACTATGCTCTTAGAAGGCCGAGGTGGATGGATCGCTTGAGCTGAGCAGTTCAAGATCAGACTGAGCAAGAGTGAGACCCCCCATCTCTACTAAAAACAGAAAAGCTAACTGGGCCTTTTGGTGGGCACCTGTAGTCTCTGCTAGTTGGATGGCTGAGGCATGAGGATCACTTGAGCTCAGGAGTTTGAAGTTGCTGTGAATGGTGATGATGCACTCTACCCAGGACTGAGATTCTGTCTCAAAAAAAAAAAAAAAAAAATTAAATGAAAAATAAAAAAAGAAGGACACATTCTTTTCAAAGAAAACCTTCAGTTCACATTTGGGTGACTCTGACACATGTGCTCAGAGTCCAATTAGTGTTATGAACAATTTATTTTTTATTAAGTCACTTAATGATGGTCTTGATAATGCCATAATTCCAAGTGTGGCACTGTGGTTATTTTGGACAGCTAAAATAACAGAAAAACAGATTAATGCTGACACTAGTGAAACTGGGCTTGGTCCATTAAACTGCTTACATGTGCCGAGACAGCCACGGGGACCTGGGATGCATGCCTTTAGGGCATTTTAATGCCTTTTATCATGCATTAATAACTTACCTGTTTTTCTACTTATTTTGTATTATGTTTCTCAATTTACAGCCACTTAAGCTACATTTCTGGGGCAGTGAAGTGGCATGTTCCTATGTGGGGCTTCTATAGTTGTCCATTATTGCCTTTACAACCAGTAAGATTTATTTTTATTGTCATAGAAGTGGCACCTAATCATTGTAGAAGACTAAAGATATTCAGAGTTAACATCTTAGAACACATATCAAATGTTTATCTTTATAGTCTATATTTTAAAATGTGTTTGGATCATATTACACACGCTATTTTGTGTTGCTTTGTTATATGACAACATAGTATGAACATTTTCCATATCTTTTAAATAGATCTCTATATTAAAGATTGCCTGGCATTTTATTATGTGTTGTAATTTAGCCAAAACTCTTTTTCTTGGACATTTATGTACATTCTAATTTTCAGATATTATAAACAATGGTCCTATGAACATTTTTGTAGACAAATCTTTGCGTGCCCCCATACTGATGCATTTTTAGAACAAGCTCCTAAAAGTGAAATTAGCGGGCCGGAGAACACGAATGTTGTGAAATTGCTACATCATTCCCCTCCAGCCGGTTTACCGCCTCTCCCTTTGGCTTGATGTTTCTTCACAAAATTGCAACCTCTGGTTTTTAAATGAAAAGACATATTTTTCCCTATTTTGATGCTTTTTTCGTCTGAATGCAGATACATCCTCAGAATCTTTTTCAACATCGAATTTTAGACATAAAAGGCAAACTGATCAGAATTTTCCCAGCAGAGGAAACCTATTTGCCACAGATGCTTGTGGGCCATGAGTATGACCATAACTGGGCTGAATTAAGACAGCTGCTGAGACCAGTCTAGAGACCGGTCAACCCAGGATAGCACATGTCACTCTCAACTGGAGAGTGAGGTCAGGCTGGAGGGGCCGCCTAGGAGTAGGACGGACCCAGCAGGGTTCTGCTATAGTGGTTCTGTGTGCACTAAGAAATCAGACCTGTAGCAGGGAAGAAGGCCTGTGGATCCTGCTTGCCATCTTTTTTTCAGGTTTGCAGCTGGGCTGTCTGCAGAGAGGTTGCAGGAGGAAGAGGAAAAGCTAGAATGAATTCCTCAAAAATCAGGCAGCATATGCAGGTGCCGCCAGGGAAGCCCCCCTACCCACCCAGTCCTAAAATGACCATAACTTTCAAAATCTGAGTGAAGCTGCTGTATCTTTTCCCTATGTCTGAGTTTTCTGTTGAAATTTGTCTGGAAATATTATTTAGGAGCCACTGAGGGGAACGCTGGCTGTGTATGAGTGTGAGGGGTCTGCACTGGGCCTCTGGCAAAGGTTGTCAATGCAGATTCAAGCTTGAGTGAGCGCCTCTGCGGGGGGTGGTGCTTTCTGCCTACAGGGTGCTAGCTGATCAGCCTTTCAACCTCTGAGTGATGATCTGTTACCCGGCTTCCCTGCCAGGCCTGAACGCCAGAAGGAGGGTGCGCAAGCATGCTAGGGACTTAGGACACCACCAAACCACTTTGAAAATCAGTTTTTAACTGCTTTAGCCCCCACTTTATATAGCATTTCTCAACAGAGTTTTCTTTGTTGTGACACTGAAATGTTTCTTCTGCCAACACCATAAAATCTTTTTAATTTTAACGAGTCGCCTATTTTTCCCAAAAAACTGTGTATGCACAATAATTCAGAAAAAAAAAACCTTGATGATTTGGAACTTCTACAGTTAGATTTCTGGCAGGCTTATAAAAGCATTCTTTTTTAATTGCAAAATATGCTGGGAAGCAGAGAATGTTTTTATTCTTGATTCAGATATTCTTTTCGCGAAAAGCCTGGTTTCCCAGATAACCTCTCACCTTCTTACCTTCCAATGACGTCTGCGGGGGATGAGGTTTGGCCTTGGTGTTGGCAGAAGCCTTGCCTATGCTCAGGGCTGGTTCTGCCCCGTTTTCCCTTTTCCCTTCTGGGTCCCATTCCTTTGCTCTCTGCTTCTGTCTCCTGGTCTCCACAGCCTTTTTCTCTTCAGTTCTTATCAGCTCTGCTGCCTTCCATTGTGACTTTACATGGCTCTTGATACTACAAAAAATGTGCTCATTGAAGACAAGCCCATAGTTTGTTTTATGGGTATTTGTATGTGTGTGTTAATAACAGCAGTCTCATAAGTGTGTCTGCTCCCCTACTTGTCTGTGTATATAAATCAGTGACTGAAAGATGGGAAAGGAGCACATTGCAGGCCGACAGGTGGGCTTGTTGTCTTACACTGGAATCCTTGCATCTGTTCAGAATGAAACGAGGAAGCCCTCAGGACAAGTTTCATGGGGAATATTTGACACATGTTTTTGTGTTTTATCTTTATGGTCTTTGTTTTTATCTTCTCTCCCCCCTCCCCACACATTTAGACAAGTGTGTAGCACCAGTTAGCATCTTTGCGTGTGTATGTGTGTGTGTGAATTTAGATCATTGTTGTACTTTGGTCTCTGACTTCAATTTCATTCTCAGTCACAAATTCATGTTATAGGCACCTGGAGACAGAGGAAAAACAGCCATGACAATGTTGATTTGCCCCGCCCAGAATGCTTGTTTTCCTGATTCCTAGTGAATGAACTGGCTTCATTTCAAACAAGGCTGATAGTTAGTGGGATGGAAACCGGGTTTGTTACCATGTTAATGTGCACAGTCCTTTACTCTGTGGGTGTTAATCTCATGGAAGCTGATGCTTGTGCCACCTGTTCTCTCTTCTACTATTTGAGCAGGAAAAAGGGACTAATTTCCTAGAACGTAAACCCCAAAGAACTCGTTAATTAAGAGGAGGGCATGGATATTTGTATTAGTTCAATTAGAATCAAGGTAAAGCTTACATTTGTGTTATCTTCTGTGGAAGTTTGTTGAACTAGAGAATAGTGTACAGAAGGTAAAGGAAACATTTATTTTACTTAAAACATTTTAAACAGGTCAGAAGCATCTTTCTTTTTTTAAAAATTAAGTCATTTGTACATAGATCATGAATACATTTATGTCATTATGGGATTCAATGTGCTGATTATTTGTACAAATTGGAGTGCTTACATGCTACTAATCAATATAGCCTTCACCTCATTTACCCAATTACAGTGTTAAGGCATTTGGGTTCTACACCTGATAGATCCAACTTGTACTTGCAATATGCTCCATAGGTGTGGTCTCCCTACTAACCCTCCCTCTATTAATCCACTTCTCCCTCCTTTTCCCTCCCTTTCCTCCTTCATCCTAGGCTATAGTTGTATTTCATTTTTCATAAGAAGTATCCTTTTGGGCAGCGCCTGTGGCTCACTGGGCAGGGTGCCGGCCCCATATTCCAAGGGTAACGTGTTCAAACCCGGCCCCAACCAAACTGCAACAAAGAAATAGCCGGGCATTGTGGTGGGCGCCTATAGTCCCAGCTACTTGGGAGGCTGAGGCAAGGGAATCATCTAAGCCCAGGAGTTGGAGGTTGCTGTGAGCTGTGTGATGCCATAGCACTCTACCGAGGGTGATAAAGTGAAACTCTGCCTCTACAAAAATAGAAAAAAAAGAAGCAACCTTTCTTTTATAAATATTGTTAAAAAAGTAAAACAAGTTTTACGTTAGCATTATGCTATAAAAAAACCTGAGAGTAATATAATTCTATTTATTTAAAAATATGAATAATAACAATAATAAGCCTTAAGCTGAGTTAGGATGAGGCTAACAAATATTTATTTTGATATCATTATTTACATCTCACAGTGATCTAACGTAGTATGGCAGAAGTTCTTGCGCCCATGCCTACGTTGGGCTAATTAACTGTAGTTGCCATAGTCAGTAAACCCTGAAACCTCAATGATTTAACACAACAAAGATTTCCTTCTCTCTTAGGAAAACTATCTTGGGAATTGGACCACTTTTCTCAGTCTTGCAGCTATACCAAATTGAACACCAGAAATATGTGGCCTCGAAGGTGGCCCTCTAGCTTACACTAGCTAAGGAGTTGCACTAGTTGCACCCGCCTTCAGCTGGAGTGATCACCGTTCACATCCCACTGGCTCACATTAGCCACATGGCTCCAACCTACCTGCAGAGAGTTTGGGTAGTGTATCTGGACAGCATTGCCGTTCTGTACCTAACACAATATTACAAACGAGAAATTTCTAAATAAAAAGGAGTGTGTGCAAATTCACACAGATATTAAATGGAGATGTTAGGTCTTTACTCCATTCTTTCAATCCTAGTTCCAATGAACTTGTACAGTAGTTATGTCTCTACATAATCAAATAATGTAATTAGTTTGCTAATAAAAATACATTTTTATTTAAACCTTAAGATATGGAGACAGTTATATCTGGAGAAAAATGTAAGGAAAAATTGTGATTTTTCCTATTATAAACATTACCTGGAATTCCACTTTGATGATGGTGTTTGATACTTTGTAGGCTTGTTATGTTTCCTCTTACTCCCAGTGTAACCAGCTCTGTGAGGAGGCAGTGTGGAAAGACCACTGGCCTTTGTGCCAGATAGATCTCTATTCATATTCTTGAATCAACACTTACCAGTTGTATAGTATGCTGGACAAGCTATTTAACCTCTATTATTTTCATTTCCCCCATCCATGTTATATGGATAGCAATACCTATTATGGTTATTAAAAGTATACATATGATAATATTTATTAAGTGCCTAGAAATAATAGATATTCAATGAATGTTATTTTTCTTTTTATATCTCTTAAGAAAACAGTAAATTGGAGTTTATGGAGCAAGTTATCTTACATTTAGAGGATGAAATACAAATCAGCCTTAATGCAAAGAAATTTCATCAAATTAAAAAAATATAAATACTTAAACAATGGAAAAAACTTCTTAAATCTGCGATAAAAAAGGGCATGTGAATTGATGAAGAAATTCAGAGATACAGTCACTGGCTGGGTTTGAGGGGTTAGCTTGATGAAATACAGGCTGATCTGTATTTCTTGGAGTTGATAAGTATAGGTTTTGATGGACCATCTGGTACTGCTTGGCTCTGCACAGCCCTCTGTTTTCATGTGAATGATTATCTGTATTACACAGGAAGAAACAATGGGAGGATAGTCTACTTGCAATAGCAATGAACTTTCCATATGAAAGTTTGACAGCTGGCATAACCAGAGGACTCTCTAAAAATGTCAGGGCTGAGCTAGGGAAGGGTGACAGTGGAGCTCTGTGTGCGTTGCATTTGCAGTTCATAACCAAATCCCCCATGTCCCAAAGTCATTATCACTCGAGGATAAATATCTTTTGGTTTTGCTAGCTTTTGAGTGTATTGTACAGAATATCCTCATAGCTATATGAAGAATGTGTATGTTGACATGTGGAATCCAGCAGAGAGATATATGCACTTTCAGATTTCCCTGATTTGAACATTTTCGGAGTCCGAGGTTTAAATTAAATCCAAATCCTTATTGCAAAGGAGTTTTAACTTTACCCTTCCTGGGGCGCCTGTGGCTCAGTGAGTAGGGCGGTGGCCCTATATACCAAGGGTGGCGGGTTCAAACCTGGCCCCGGCCAAACTGCAACAAAAAATAGCCGGGTGTTGTGGCGGGTGCCTGTGGTCTCAGCTACTAGGGAGGCTGAGGCAAGAGAATTGCCTAAGCCCAGGAGTTGGAGGTTGCTGTGAGCTGTGATGCCATGGCATTCTACCAAGGGCAATAAAGTGAGACTCTGTCTCAAAAAAAAAAAAATAAAAAAATAAAAAAAAAAAACCAAAAAACTTTCCCTTCCTTCTTTAGTCTGGTCACCTTGATTTGTTTTGTTATAAAGCAAACAATAAAAACAGAATTCTAAGAATTGCATAGAAGTTGGAATTCAGAATCTTCCAGAAATGATTTTTCATAGACATTACCAAGAACAGATCTCAAGTGCTGTGGGTAGTTTGTTCCAGGGACTTCTAAGCCTTCTTCCCTAGTATGCGGTAGTCAAGTGGGCTTCCTCAGTGAAGAGGGTATGAGCTGGGACTACAGATCCCAGAGCAGGCTGTATTCAATGGAAATGAAATCAGCATCTCAAAGAACTCTCTAACCCCAGTGTTCATTGCAACATTATTCACAATAGCTGAAATCAGCCTAAGTGCCTATCAAATGGATAAAGAAAAGGCAGCCAATACACAATTCAGCCTTAAAAAAGAAGGTAATATTATTTACAACGACATGGATGGACCTGGAGGGTAATAAGTGAGTGAAATAAGCCAAGAACAGAGAGAAAAATACCGCATGATCTCTCTTAAATGTGAAATCTAAGAAAGTCAAACTTACAGCAATAGAAGGAATGGTGACTGGCGGGGGTAGGGGAGGAGAAAGGGGAAGCTGGTCAAAGCGTGCAAAGTATCAGTTACTCAGGAAGAATAAATTCTGGAGACACAATGTTCAGCCTGGTGACCAGCGTTAACTAGGCTGTATTGTATACTTGTGATTTGCTAAGAGTGTAGATTGTAAATATTCTCACCACAGCAGAAAAAGAAGATTAACTGAGTAAGGTAATGGATATGTTAATTAGCTTGATTGTAATCATTCCACAATGAGTGTGTGTATATATCAACATAACACGTTGTACACTCCAAATATGTATTATTTTTTTTGTAATTGTACCTCGTAAGACTGGACAAAAAGGAGACTTAAATTGTTGTTCTCTGTTTGCACACTTCCTTCCTTTTAAGATTTTTAAAAACTATTTTTTAAAATGTCTGATTTTTGTTAGAGACTTAGTTGCATTTTCCAGACATATGGGCAAATTTCTGTGTAGTTAGGGTGGATTTTTTTTTTTTGGCGTTTCTTAATATTTACCCCCTGAAATATCAAATGACAGTTACACTTTCACTTTGTTTTTTAGTGTATTGAGCCACAATTCTTCCTACGCAATATTTTAGATTCTGGGGATACAGGGATAAAAAGAAGAGGTCTTTCTGAGTGCCCTGGAGCACTGAGTCTAGCCAGGCGGTGTGGGATCCTCCATCAGACCCATTATCCGTTCACATTATGATCACTTACTTCTATGTAATTGATGGCTTTCCATGCTAATTCAGTTTTTCACCAGCCCATCCATGTGTTTGTTTATTGAAGGCCCCAAAACTCACCTAGGACTTCTGATACAATGCTTTCTATGATGGAGGGAGGAAAAACCTTTCTGAGGTTTCAGTGTTCATGGAATACATCTTTTCTTCCTGGTTCCAACTTAGGGACGTAGAAACCTGGAGGTGATGAGAGCTTATTGACAGTAACAGAATCCAAGTTTGTCGTTCTGAGTAATCACACTATTATGCAGAATTTAAAATTTGGAAAGCCACTTTGCAGAAAATAAAAATCACAATCAACATGGATACAAGGAATTATTATTAAACTTGGAGATGAGAATTTGAGTGACCTCCTTTCCTTCCAATGTTCCAATGTCCTCTTCCAATGTGTTCCGAAGCACACTAAAGAGAAAAACCCCACTGGCTAAGAAAAATATTGCCTTGCTGTGCTGTAATTCAAAGCAGGTTTCTAAATATTCCTTCTAAAATTTTCTTTTGAGTCTCACAGCAAAAGGGGTAACCACAGGCCCCAAGTGTGAATGATCCTGCCAGGAGGAGGGCGGAGAACCCAGCACCTTTAAACAAATGCTTTGTCAAGGCAAATACAGTATAAAATCAAACCAATTTTCTGTGGCTTCCATCTCTCCTAGCCTGCCTATGGACCTGTGCCTATGCATTCTACGAGTTAAAGAGCTCTTCGCTGAATGGATTTATGAACAGAAACTGGACAAAGTGGCTTAACAAGCGAGACAGACATGTATCTCCTTCTGTTCTCCCATCTACTCCCCCTGACTTTTCTGTTTTTGCTGAAGGTACCAGCTACCCATCCTTTGGTCTCTTGGAATGGAACCAACTATGAATTCTCCTCTTTGCTCCTAACATCGGCTGGTTTCTAAACTTTTTTTTATTTTATTGCCAAAATATCTTTTCTCCTGCTGTCTTTACTCATCTTATTTCTACTCCCTTATGTCCCATTCTCTCCCCCTGTGCTTTCCCCTACTGAAACGACTTTTTCCAAGGTCACCGATGACCACCATGTTGTGGACACTCAGGGTCAGTGTTTTGTTTCATTACTGAACACTTTCTCCCTCCTGAGACACCCTTGCCCTTACCCATGCTGTCCGTGTCTCTTGGTCTTCCTTCCTTCCTTTTATGCCATAACACATATTTAAAATGTTTAACGTCGTATTTTGTAATTATTATTCTCTTTATCTCTATGTAGCAAGTAGAGATCATGTTTGTTTCATTGACTCAGAACATTTTTTAGGTAGTTTCATCCATCCTGAGATACTTATTATTTTAGTACTAAAGTAATGCATTCATTTGGCAGAAAAATTTCTAAACATAGAAGTACAAAAAAATGTGAAAATCTACTTTTACTCCTCCATCCTCCTTAACTCCTCAGCCTCAATGACTTTAACTGTAATTTTAGCTTTTCCACTTTACCCCAATACTATGAGTAATACATTTATCTGTCTACTAATTGATTTCTTAACTTCTGATAGCGTCTGTTCATTCCTCACTGTGGCTCAAGGAATTAGCTTTCTTATAGGACCTTCCTGTGACCCTACAAATTTTTTGCGATATGATTTCCAGTTCTTCTATTGTTTACCTTAATGTCACGCCTATCTTCTTATAGATGTGCCACCAACTCTAGAGGATACTGCGCGCTTTACTAGGAATGACAGGGAGAGAATTACGCCTGTGTTTCCACTTCACTTCCTCCCCCTAACTTCTCTGAACACTGCTTCCTAGTCACTTTGCTTTCTCTTTGATTCTTTCTCTCTTCTACCTTTGATTAGAGTGATCAAGCTTTTATTCCCCAGGCCCCTTTACTGATGTGAAAAGTTATGCATACATTTTACATTCTTTTCAGTGGTTACCTTTACAATTTTAATATGTATACGCCATGTCACCTAACATCATTTCTCTATCCTCTAATGAAAGAAGGTCGAATCACAAAGTGCTCAGTGTCCCTGCAAGTGAGAGCTTGCTGCGGGGTGGGGGAGGGAGGTGGGGGTGGTGAGGGGTGGAGGGAGCTGGCAGCCTGCACTTGCTTCACTGTCAGGATCCACAGAGAGTTCATGCTTTAGCTCTGCTTTCCGTGGGCTGCCCTGGCCCGAGGCTGAGCTCAGGAGGAGAGTCAGAGCCACCATTCTGCCCAACATGGACTCCCAGCCAGGCTTCTCTGTTCTGACCTTCCCCAGTGGCCTGAGGCCCTCCGAGATGCACACTCTTCCTTCGTCCTCCCTCCCCTTTCACATGTGTCAGATCTGTGCCGCAGTCTGAAGGATGTCCCTGGCTAGCTCTGCTCTGTCTCTTACTTTTCATGGTGTTCTCCCGTAACAAATCTCTTGCACTTCAGATTCCAGTGTGGCATCTGATCCCATTATGACGCCTGCTTCCTAGAGGAACCAAAACGACACCAGTGTTTTCTAACCAGGAGTTGCTGGTACTCCTGCCATTCTGCTCAGGCCAGGTGCTTCCTGAGAGCACCATTCCCTCACCATTACCCTGAGTTTGTCCCACATATCCCTACATGACCAGGTAGCTGCTTACCTGTCCAACCTCACAGCCCTCCCCACCCGCCTTGTAGCCCTCCTTTTAGATAGAAGCTTTTCAGGTGAGCTAAGCGCTTTCCCTCCTGAGGGATTTTCTTTCATCCTCTGCATGGCTGCCTCCTCATCTGTACATCACAGCCTATGTCCTCCTTTCAGGGGTGCCCTTCCCTGATCACACTCCCCAACTTTTTATGTTCCGACACAGCAGCCAGTTTTTAAACTTTCTACCTAATCTTACTTTGCAATTGTTGTACTCTTTTCCGTGTTGTAGTAAGCAGAGGTTATGTTTGTTTCATTCATGCAGCCCTTGGCACGGGACCTGGAGCCACCCGGGTGCTTACTAAATATGTATTTAGTGAAGGGGTGTTCCCTCCTTTCATCTTTACTGACACCATCCTTACATCTTGTCAGAGACATTGCTATCGTGTCCTTAATGGTCTTACCATTCACCACTCTGAGACGAAACTTTCCCAAAGATAGCCCTTTTAGTGTTTATTTTTGGTCAAAAAAGCACCAAGAACTCCCCATTACCCTATGACTCAGGCACAGCTGGCTCAGCCCGGCTCCCGGGAATGCTTCAGTATCCATCTTTCTAGCCTCATCTCCCTACATTAGCCCCACTCTCGAGTCAATTTGGGCCACAGGGTAGCAAGAGTATTCGGGGCTTTTCTCTTGCCTCGAGCTATGCTAAATTGATCACTGGACTTTTTCTCCCCATCTCTCTGCCCACTCACCATTTTTTGAAGTCAACTCTGGGAGGGTGCTCCCGGAACAATACTAAAGAGTTCTATTAGGTCCTCCTATAAAATCCCATAGCACATTATTTGAGGTTTAGTGCATTTTCGCACTTTCCTTATATTAAAATGATTGTTTACTTGTCTTTTCTCCCCTTACCAATCCAAATTCCTTCATGCCAGGGACTCTTCTACAGATCTTTTGTGCCCCGAGCACATGCCTTCCTAGTCATACATTTTTATTTTAAACATATTGCTTTGTTTATAAATAATAGCCACCCCATGTTTATGACTATAAAATATTACATGTATATTATAGAAGATAGAAAAGAGATATGATATAGAAAACGAAAATAAAATCAACTACAGCACTCGCTAGTCGTTATATCTTAGCATTCTGTTGTATCTCTTTTTATTTTTCCATGAATTATATTTGTATTAGCAGAGATCATACTGAATATAACATTTTGTGTTTTTGAAGCATTCCAGTTTCAGTAGCAACATGGTCTCAGTTTCATTTTGAATCTTCTCTTTTCTCCTGGAAAATATACACACTATCGGAGAACTAAAACAAGAACAAGAGCAACAGACAAACTCAAAATACGTTTAACTAAAAGTAAGAGAAAGGAAACAGGAATACCTCAGATTTCTTGGCAGTGCTGTCCACCCCTGAGCGGAGCAGGAGGCCCATGTTGTTTCTGCAGGTGGGACTAGAGGGGTCAAAGGCCATTAAGGGCTGGACATGCTCAGACTCATCTAGAAAATAAATATTCCTTTCAGAGCAAGAGGGCACCACTCTGAGAGAAGAAGAGAGAAGGGGGAAGTTTTGCTAAGGGAGTTAGGAAGGGAAGGCTTGGAACATGCCATGGGAACCCAGAGATAGCAATTCTTAGAAGGTGGCAGCAAAATAGGACTCCCAAAAATGGTGTGATAAGCAAGAGCAATGAAGGAAGCTGGGAAGCCCAGGGCCAGGGCTGAAAACCCTTCTGAACAAAGCTACACCCTGGGACTTGATCTGTGGCATCAAGTCATTAATGATGACTTGATCTGTGGTTGGTCATTTCCCATTGAATTATAGGCAATATGTGTAGAAATTGCAGAGATCTCAATTTGGAGCAGTAGCTAATATTTGTTTTTTTCCAGAGAGAGTTTGCTTTTGCTTTTGACAGGCATTTAAGTTACAGAGAACCCACTGTAATTACTTCAGGATTGAGCTGATTTGAAACTGGGTTTTATTCTTTGTGATGGCTGGTCCACTTAGGACATACCCTTCTTAGACCTTTTCTCCTTAGATGGTCTTTCTAATTGCTTTCTGCGGCTGCCTTAAAAAGTTACCAGAAATGGGGTGGTGCCTGTGGCTCAAAGAAGTAGGGTACCAGCCCTATATACTGGAGGTGGCAGGTTCAAATGCAGCCCCATCCAAAAACTGCAAAAAACCCAAAACAAATAAAAAAAAGTTACCAGAAATATTGCTTGAAACAACAGGAATTTATTCTCTCACAGTACTGGAAGCTAAAAGTCCAAAGTCAAGGTGTGTGCAGAGTCATACTTGCTCTGAGGCCCCTGGGAAGAATCTTTCTTTACTACTTTCTAACTTCCGGTGGTAGCGGAAATCACTGGCACTCCTTGCCTTGCAGAGCAATCCTTCCATCTCTTCCTCTGTTGCCATGTGGCCGTCTTCCTGGGTATCTGTGTCTCCAGGTCTCCACATCTCTTCTGCTTTCTTATAATAATATCAACTGTGAGAGATTTAGGACTCACCCTACTCCACTATGGCCTCATCTTAACTAAATACATCTATGAAGACTTTATATCCAAGTAAGTTTACATTCTGAGGTTCCAGGTGAATGTGAATTTTGGGGGGAAGACACTATTCAGTACTAGTGTTTGAAGGAACACTAATATAGCCTTGAACTTCATTTTGTGATCCCCCTGCCCCCCACCCATGAGAGTTCTGAAAACTCCATCCAGCTTCTCAATCTTTTAGCCATTACTTTGGAATGAGCAAATGCTTTAAGGCCATATATTCACCAAACGTCTGGCTTACCCTTTTGTGTTTCTTTCTTGTTTGTTTTTTTGATGGGGAGGTTGATTTGATACAATCTTGTCAATCATAGCTTGAAATGGATGTTTTGTATGTTTTGATTTAAGTATCTTCCTCCCATCATTTCTGTCCCTCTTTATTCCTTCTTTGGCATTTAATTTCCATTTGGTATCATTTCCATTCTGCCTGAAGAGCTTCCTTTAGAATTCTTTGTGGTATAAGTTTTCTAGTGAAACATTCTCTTGGTTTTCTTTTAACTTAAAATGTCTTCATTTTGGGAGGGTATTGGTGGGATCACACCTATGGTGCATTTTACAAGGGCACAAGTTAAATCTACTAAGTGTAGAATATGAATATCTTAACACAATAACTAAGAAAATACAGTGAAGGCTTTGTTAACCAGTTTGATGAAAGCATTTCAAATTGTACATAAAACCCACACATTGTACCCCATAATTGCATTAGTATACACAGCTATGACTTAATTTTAAAAAGTCTTCATTTTGTCTTCATTACTGAAAAATATTTTTTGCTGGATATGGAATTCTGGATTGACAGTTTTTTTTTTTTAAATCACTTAAAAATATTGTTCCACTTTCTCCTGGCCACCATAGTTTCTGATAAGAAGTTGGCTGATGAATGAATTGTTATAACCTGTATATATAGTATAATGTTTTATTTTAATCTTGCTGCTTTCCATATTTACTCTTTATATTAGCTTCTAACTCTGACCTTGGCTCTTGACTGCTGACTACTGAGTCTGACTCTAATCTATCTTTGTGTGGTTATCCTTCTTGGTATCCATAGAATATCTTGAATCTGTAAATTTATATCTTTTATAAAATTTGGAAGATATTTGACTGTCACTTCAGATAGTTTTCTCCCCCCTTTTTTCTTGCTTCTCCTCTTTCTGAGACTAATTACATGCATGCAATTGGGGTCTAGCTGATTTAAGAGGCACTGTTTATAATATTTTCTTCCAATCTTTCCTCCCTCTGCTTGGTGTGCTAATTAGTTTACAAATCAGAGAGATGCTTCAAGTGTGTATACTTGTATTTGCAAGTGGGAGACAGAATGTGTGTCAGAGTACTGAATAGTCATGTGATGGAGCAATAAGAAAAAAGGTATTTGAATGCTTGAGGAGGGGTTGGTCTTTCCAAAGAGCCTATTGAATGCCCCAATCTCCAAACAAGGAAGAACACAATGAATAACAGGGGACATACGTTTTATAAAATGTGATACATAAGACATAGTGCTATGTGCTGCATGAGAGAGTGTAAATGAAGAGTTTTTTTTATCATCAGAGAAATTAGGGAGAAAAAAATTGATCTCCATCTCATGAAGACACCTGTAGCCTCTGTGTGTGAGTTTTCCCCTACCCATCCCATCTGTCTACATTGTGATATATTTTTTCATTGGGAAGGTTTCAGGTAGTCGCATTTATTTGGAGAAAACTATGGTGAGGCGTGAAAGGTTGGAGAAAGTTTGGAGATTATGCATTGTCACTGAACTCACAGAAAAATAAAAATGGATGTTTTTTATGTTTTGATTTAAATATCTCCTTGTCTTATTAACCTGAGAATATAAAAAGGTAAAAAGTGTATTAAAAGATGATAATGTTTCTGTGGCAGTTAAAGATTTTGTTGTCTCAGGATTTTATTATATGTAATTCATAATTAGAAATCATGTAATTGTCATTATCTCTGTTTCATCAGTTTTCAAGTAATCTTTAAAGATTTTCTCTTTTTCCTTAAAATTCTATAAATCCTGTCTCATCATCCTGGCTTCATTAATGTAATGGTTAAAGACAGAGTATTGATGTTTTAAAATATTTGAAGACAAAGTTTGAACCACCCTCAAATAATACTCATATCCAAACATTGACTCAAATAGGGTTAGCAGGATGTGTTCTTATACATGAGGGCGTATGTCTCAAGGGGAAAATGTTACTATACATTTTTGAATCATTTTTTTTTTGTAAAACATATTAATTTCTAATTTAGTGGAGTAAATTGGTTAGAACATAAAGGTAAATAAAGCTATCCTCTACCCTCAATCCATTAATGCTCAATTTAAATTTAAGAATTTCAAGATAAACTAATCAGGAACAGTTTTTCTCAAATTAAGCCAACCATCAAACTCTTTTTACAAAATACATTTTCCTCTCTGCCTTGAGAATAATCATTGATCTTACATTTGTTGTTCTATTTGTTGGCAAATGAAAGCATGTGAGGGGCAGGAAAGCCCATGGAATCTGACCATCTCATAGACATTAAATCTGCAAGTGGGGCTGTGGCTTCCCTGAGGGAGTGCTTAGCCCTGGCAAGTGCCTTTCTTTCCCACTCTTTGGAGTGCTGACCTCTCAAGATAGTTGGGAGTGGAGCCAACAGGAGAGGAATTTAGGACCTCTGGGGATCTTCTGGGGACTATTTTGGTTTCCCTTGAGAGCTTGAGCTTTTTTAACCTACAGTCCTAGGTCCCAAGTAAGGGGAGGGTAAGATGTGTGGCTGTGGGCAGAACTAGGGCTGGCATCTTGGTGCAGAATAAGGGTTAAAGCTCTTGCTAAGTCTTCAGCAGGTAGTTTGTGACTATCATTTGCCAAAACTTCAGGGAAAAAGGAATGCTCAGATATTGAGGGTTCCTACCTAAGTAGCTTCCCTGGCTTATGCAGGGATAAGAAGGCCTTCTTATTTATGCCTAGGTTGTAGCAGCCCATATAGCCTATGGCTAGGAGAAATGAGAGAGTTATAAGAAATACCAGTATAACTCAATAATGAAATACCTTGGTAAAAAGGGGATAGGGAGAGATTTAGCTCTCCTAACAAGCATGAGAGAGCTCGTGAGATGAGAGCATTGGTGAATTGGCAGTCTCTCCACCTGTGGTGTTGAAAAGCACAAGATCAGCCTTATATTAGGCTGGAGGAGAAGGCGGTTGGAAGCATGTGCATTCTGTCATGGACCTGCTTACTCTGACTCTGTCTCCTGTCCTGTCGGCAGAACACCAGCACAGCCCTCTTAGATCACTAAGCTCTGCTAAAGACTAAGATCTATCTAGTCTAAGGCAGCTTTACTCTCTCAAAGACTCTCTCTCTCTCTCTCTCTCCCTTCTGCTAAAGGAAATAGCCCTCTGGCACCTAAGAGCAATTGTTCCTGAGAGAGATAATAGCATAGCAGTTCCTGTGGGGAACACAGCTAGATAAGCCAGGGCCGGAGACCAACCAGTCCTGGGCCTTGATAAGTGGTGAGCATGAAGGGATCCCTACTTTCTTGTCTTTTTCAGCTTTCTTTTAACATGTCTTTTCTCAAATCTCAGGTCTTAGATCCTCTCCTTCCTGGTCACCCTAAGGAATCTTAGGAGAGAATCTGATTCTCATCCATTGATCTTCTTTGGTGGGTGGGGCTCCTGTTTTAAGATAGAGATCTCAGTGTGGAATGAAACCCTTTGTTTGCTACTAACCAAACTAGGTAGGACGTATTTGGGAGAGAAAAAGGTTCCTCAGCTCTCTTTAGGGGCAAAGTTCACCTTGAAAGGGCCAGACCAACGCCATTTTGTTGTTTACTACATAAGCTCTGTTAAAACCCGAGGGCTACTCCCTGCTGCCTCCCCCACCCCTGGTTGCACAGCCATTAAGCCGCTGAATTGAGTCACCTAAGGCAGACAGCTGCCATAATAGGCAATAAGTATCAGTTCCCTTGAACAGCTCCCATAATAGGCAATAGGTTTCTACTTCCTTGAAATTCAGGTGTCTCCTTCAACTACCTAATTAGGCTGCACCACCTCTAGCCCTGGTTAAGAAATCCTCCACCCTTCACCTGTACCAATCCAAATTCACCTTTACTAGTGAAATCACCAGCTACCAATGCAAATCCTCTTTTATTTCCTCCTTTACTAATGAAATCACCAACCACCAATGAAAAGTGTACTCGTATCCGACCCTACCCCTCTTGCTTTCTGTACCCCATAAAAACTTCCTCCACCCTGAGTTCGGGGCTCGTCCTCGGCTTGAATGCCAGGAGAGTCCGGGCTTCCTGGGGCCTTTTACATCGGAGCGTGTCTCAGATTCATCTGTTTGGGCTGTTTGGGAGAATAATTTTTCGGACCTAACAACCTTAATGATATAAAAAGTTTGTGGATATCTGTATGTAAATCTCACCCCTAAAATGTAATCTTTCAAGGCACTGTGGAATTCCAGTTGAAGTTCTAGATGGGTTGAGCTGATGGTTAACTGGAACCTTCTGTGCAGAACATCTCAACCGTGCATTTCCTGATGACCAATTTCTCTGTCTTATTCTTCTCACACAGGATGTCCCCAAAGTCACTCTAAAGTTGCTATACATCGGGAAAATGGGAAATTGTAGCTAAATGTACCTTTATCTATAAAATATTCTTTTTAAAATTTTTCCAATTTTTTTTTTTTGAGACAGAGTCTCACTATATCACCCTTGGTAGAATGCTGTGGTGTCACAGCTCACAGCAACCTCAAACTCCTGGGCTTAAGTAATTCTCTTACCTCAGCCTCCCAAGTAGCTGGAACTATAGGCACCCACCACAATGCCCAGCTATTTTTTTTTTTTTTTAGACAGAGCCTCAAGCTATCCCCCTGGGTAGACTGCCGTGGCATCACAGCTCACAGCAACCTCCAACTCCTAAATGCCCAACTATTTTGTTGTTGTTGTAGTTGTCATTGTTGTTTGGCAGGCCCAAGTCAGGTTTGAACCCACCAGCCCCCGTGTATGTGGCCCACACCCTAGCTGCTCAGCTACAGGTGCCTAGCCTACTTATAAAATATTCAAAATTAATAATAAAAATTACAAAATTTTACAAAGAGGTGGCCAACACAAAGAGAATATTTTGTAAATATTTTGTAAAATTTTGTAATGAATATTTTGTAAATAAAGGTATATTTAGCTACGATTTCCCATTTTCCCTATACATGATGACTTTAGGGGGACTTTTGGGACACTCTGTGGTTTAGACACTCCTTCCTCACATGCTGCTTCAAAACAGTGTTAAGAAAATGCAATAGCTTAGTGTCATTTCAAAGCAGCATCTATAGATGAAGCTGATTCATCATCCCAAAGAGTTCTGATGTCATTAGTAGGCTGCCCAACTGAATTAGTCTTGAAAATGTTATTTCAGGCATTTGCACTAGTTCGTTGATCTTGCTCCTGTTGTTTCCTAGAACTACAATCCTAGCGGAATCCAAATTTGGATATTCATTCATTCAGTCAAGCATTTAATACTTGTTGGATGCCGACTCTCGTCACTCAACTAAAACCTCAGGTAGAAAAACAAGTAAAACCTCAGAATTCCATAATTGTTGGAGCCCTTACAGAGCATCCAATCAAAGCAAGAGAATCAGGATAAAATGCCCTGTGACACATAACAAATGCTTAAGATAGATGAGAAGCCAAGAATGACTCTGTGTGCTGGTGTCGCAGACTCAGACTCTTACAATCTCCGTGGAAATTCCATTGTGTTTGGTGCTTTCTGCTATTTGCCTCACAGTTAACAAGATCAGCCTTGCCAGAAAGGAGCAACCAGGTGATGTCAAGCGCTGAAGGGATGTGCCCTTCCTTTTGTCCCACACCTCTCATGTGCTCATGGATGTGTAGGATTCCTTGAATAGAAACTGAGGTCATTGCATATTTTAGGGATTGTTTAAGTAGATGTAAATCTAACAAGGGTGTTAGTAACTCAGATCTTTCCATTTTTGGAAAAGAGCAGGAGGAGAGAGGGCTGGAGGGCATTGATAACTTGGGTCAAGGGTTTCTACTCAGCAGGGAAAAAGGGAAAAAAAGATGAAGTCACAGTTTTTTTTTTTGTTTTTTTTTTTGAGACGGAGCCTCAAGCTATCCCCCTGGGTAGAGTGCCATGGCATTACGCTCACAGCAACCTCCAACTCCTGGGCTCAAGCGAGTCTCCTGCCTCAGCCTCCCAAGTAGCTGGGACTACAGGCGCCCGCCACAACGCCTGGCCATTTTTTGGTTGCAGCC
>CAUYTI010057357.1:0-22293 GCA_963575145.1 Galago senegalensis | reverse complement strand
TGAACAATGTATATTTTAAAGGGTAATAAAAAATGACAGTGTTCTTCAGAATCACATTCAATTATGTGTAAAAAAAACCCAAGGTCTAAGAAAATTAAAAAGCCATTAGAGCTTTAGCTAAAAATTGCAATTTTTTTTTTTTTTCTGAGATAGAGCCTCAAGCTGTCCCCCTGGGTAGAGTGCCATGGCATCACAGCTCACAGCATGCAATTTTTTAAAGAACAATACTCTGTGTATAATTACTATGCAATCCCCTGAGTTCAAGAGTTCTCCAGTCATCACTGAGTATATTGTGAGATCAGCTGATTGGTCTGAATAGGAGGTCACTCAAGACAAGGGAAATTGTCCAGGCAAGGCCCCTAGGCTGCTAGAAAATGCTATCATTATAATAAAGTTGAATGTCATATGTTCAAAATACCCAATGGCCTTTCTCATGCCAAGGGATAGAAAGTGTACTCATTCCTCAGATCAAAAAAGGCTACAAGATGTAATACACGGAACTGACACTAAGAACATGGGGCCGGCATAAATTATGAAGTCTGTGGAAAAGCTTCTTACTCTACAGAATTTCTTTTTTTCTATCTCTCCTTGTATTTCTCTTTCTTTTTCCACTAAATGGATTTAAACCTCTTTTTCTGTAAGAAGGGGAGAAATTTTTAGCTTTCTATTAGACAAGGCATAATGTAATCCAATCAATTATCCCTTCATTTTCCCTCTTCTGCAGTTTTCAACTAATCTTTGTAGACTTTTTTCACGTCCTTTCTGTAGCATCTGTTTCTCAGAATTTTTTTTTCTAATTCCATAGGCCTCCAATTTTATTCCCCTTTATTTTCTAGATGCATCAAATCTCAGCCATGTCGTCTCACTCAGGGCCAGAGGGACAGTAAGCACCAGTTTGTTGAAGGAACAAGTCTTGCTGGTGTTAGAAAGTCTTTCAACATAAACTTCTTTAATTAATTGTCTTCTTGCTTTAAAGCTTCTATCTTCTGTCTCTTTTTACTTTAGATGAAAAAAAAAAAGACTAGTAAATCATATCCTGCAAATTAATCACTTTATTGAGTTGGAGGTGCTGGCCTGGCTTGTGGTCCACCTCCTCATGCCTCTCCTGCTCCAGAGGTCGGCCAAGCTCACCCTGAACAGGCCCTCAGTGTGGACTCCACTCTCCCCCAGCCTGTTCCACCCACCCGGGCTGCCCTGCCTGAAGGCGGAGGCATGCTGTCTTGCCTCCCAGCTTCTCTCTTTCCTCTTGGGGGTTGGAGGGGAGCCGTGCTGCTTTAGCCCTCAGCTTCTCCCTTTCTGCCTGGTGGCAGGGAGATGTGCTCTTCTCTCCTTCACAGGTAGGGTGAGCGCTCAGCGATAGGAATGAAGACAAAGGTGACTGGCAGGAACCAAGTTACCCAACTCTGTATTAATCAGTAAGCTTGTCCTCATTTCTTTACCAACCCCACTACCTTTGTCTTATAACTTTGAAGCTGATTATATGCTAAGAACTTTTACATGTATCATAAAATCTAATCATCATTACAAACTTTTGAAACTGGTACTGTTATAGCCAGTCTACATGCTGGAGACTGAGGTACAGAGAAAATAGTCTAATTTTGCATTTCGTTGGTATTGTTGCTGGAATTATAACCAAAGTCTGATTCTCCCGCCAGACTTGTGGACCAATATCTACATTCGGTTGCACCACATAATCTGTGTTTACTGTCTTTTAATCTCGTTTTAAATAAAAATTCTATAGAAAATAAAGTTTCAAATGTCACTAGTAATGCCTCAGAGATAAATTCAATGACATTTTTATGTGTGGAATAAAAAGTGCATTTCCCAATATACTTTCAAGTCAAGAGAGGTCATGTGAACGGTATTTGACCCAAAAGTATGTAAGCAAATATGTCTCATGTAAGTTTTCAAAAGTTTTGTGTTTTCAACTTAACCCCCAGCATAAATCCCTCCGTTCAGATAGATCTGGTTAGTCCCTTCGTTCTTGTTGGCGGGGCAGACGGGAGGCCTGAGGCTGATCAGACACACTGTCCCAGGAGGCAGCAGCCAGACATGGCCGTGAAGCTAGGGGTTCACAGTATTCTCTCACCCGCTTCATCTCCTTCATATTTATGCCATATAACATACTTCATCAGTCCGGGTGAGTGACCCTGAGTTGCTGAAACAAAGCAACACAACAATAATAGAGCTTTTAAAGAATGATAGAAATTTATTTCTCACCTCCAAAATATTCAAATGACAGTCTCAGACCAAGCGTGTATTTGCAGGTACTGGGTATACGATGGAATGTGTTCATTTGACCAATTCTGTCACAGGCACACACACCCATTTTGATGTTTTCTTAACCAGGCCTCGAAGAGGAACAAATCTTTTTGGCTTACCATACCCTCTTGAGATATCATATGGCTCCATCTAACTGCGATGGAAGCTTGGAAACAGAAAATGGACAGATGCTTCGAAGGAGGGGGTAGATTTGGGAATACAGTTAGTACACTAGAGATGACATGTTATATTATTTTACATCTTGATCTTATTTTTCAATTATTTTTCTATTCACATTCAGCTTAGAGCTGCACCTGGGCAGAGAAATTTGCTCTGTTTTATTCAGTATTATCCCTCCAGTGTCTAGACAAGTACTGAGTGTGTAGTAGGTTTTCAAGTGATACCTATTAAAATTTGAAAATAATGAATTTATTCATATACTTTTTAGAATTTGTTGATAGTTACGGTCTCTGCATACCAGAATTTAGGCATAGTAGATTCCAGGTTCAGATTGTTAAGAGAGTGGTTGGACCAATCCAAGGCATTTTAGCCATCTTAGATTTAACTGTTTTCATGCTGTGCCCTCCCTTTTGGCTGATGCATTATGTAACAAGCCTTCTTTTTTAGAGCATCATAAATACTTTCTGATAGAACTAACATTCAGGTGCTTTGGGATCTCCATTATTTTCAGTCTTTTCAAATTGCCTTATAACCCTCAAGAAACATATTCTAATTGAATGAAAATGTTTCATTGTGCTCTTAATTTATACTATCCATGAAAAAAAAATGTTTAGACATTAAACTGCTAATGTTTTGTTTCCCAGAATTGCTATTATTATTTATTATTAGGGTATACCCATAGTAATTTACACTAATAACTGAGAAACTCACTAGAGATTACTGAGTTTGGCAGATTAGTTAGTGAAAAAATAAATATGGAGCACATCACCACTGCTGTACCACAAAATGTGCTTTATTCATTATTTTGATAAGTGTAGTTTAATTATAATCATCTATGGTAATGTTTCACAGTATGCTAATAAACACACTGCCATATTTTGTGAAATTAATGAAATCTTAGTTAGAAGAAAAATTGTTTGCTAAATTCATCCCAGTTTTTAAGGAAAACAGGAAATCAGAGGAAAACAGAAATCTCTGATTTAGGATGTTTTGCATTACTTTTAGTCCAGAAAAATAGGTCACAAACTGTGTAATATTATTTTAGTATTTTCCATTGTTTATTGTCTATCTCCCCTACTAGAAAATAAGTTTCATGAGAACACATTTGCTTCACTGCACACACATCGCATATGTTATGCAGATATATGTGTTGGAGTGCATACTGTATTGTGTGTATATATAGTACTTTGTAAATGAGAAGATTTATATTAAATTTAAATACAGATTTTGATCTCCATACCTGATTTCCTATGCTTGTAGAGTCTCCAGGAAAATATCCATTGTTAGTAATCTCTGATCACTTTTTAATGTCAAGATAACATATTTATAATCGTTACAAAATTCATAGTTGAAAATTCTTAGATTTAAAGCCATCCATAGATCTTTACCAGCTTGGGTTTATTGATTTATGCTTTTAACCAATACATATTGAGGAGATCACCTTTTAAGTTCTGATTCAATGTGATAAGAAAACAGCAGAAAAGGAAACAAGTGAAGATTCTGGCCTTCATGGAGCATGTTTTCTAGTTGAGAAGACAGAACGTGAATGACATGTACAACTAAAGTAATTCCGAGGTAGAGAGGAGTAGTATGAATTGAGGAGATTAAGCAAGAGGTGAGAAAAGTTATGTGAGGGACAATTGCGGGAAAGGATACCAGTGACAGTGATGTTTGAGAAAGGACATAAAGGGAATGAGGGAATAAACTGTGCTTGAAGCTGAAGGAGGAGCCGTCAGCCAGAACCAAGCAAAGCATAGAGGTCGAGGCAGAGTCTGTTGGTGGGTCTGAGGAAACAGGCAGCCAGTGTTACTGGACTCCAGTGAGTACAGAACAATTGAACAGCAGATGAGACCCTAAAACAGCAACCGGTCTATGGAGGGGTTAAATAACCTCCATCTTTCTTATATTACTGTTATGATTCTTATTTCTCCTATTTCTGAGCCACTTTGTTATAAATATGCTGTTAATTTTTTTGAGTTGTTTCTGGATTTAGTAGTGTATACTGTGTAACAGACAGAAATAGAGACTAAATAATGTATACTAAAGAGCTAGGATTGTTCATAAAGGATTCATCTTACTGAATACTTCCTCAAAGTTTAAAATCAACTTTGTTAAAATATATAGTATCTTTGGGTGACCTTTGCACATTATTTTATAAATGTTATTTAAGATAAGCAAAACCTTCTTCAAATTTTAAAAGCAACATTAGAGGGCACAAAATTGTGAATTCCATGTTATTTTATTTTACTTTATTTATTTATTTATTTATTGAGACAGAGTCTCACTATGTCGCCCTCCATAGAGTGCACTGTCATAACAGTTCACAGCAGCCTCAAACTCTTGGGCTTGATTAAGTGATTCTCTTGTCTCAACCTCTCAAGTAGCTGGGACTACAGGCAACTGCCACAATGCCCAGCAGTTTAAATTTTGTTATTGTTGCAATTGTCATTGTTGTTTAGCTGGCCCGGGCCAGGTTCCAAACCACCAGCCTCAGTGTAAGTGGCTGGTGCCTTAACCATTATGCTATGGACAACCAGCCAATTTGTTTTTGTTTTTTTGAGACAGAGTCTCAGGCTGTTGTCCTGGGTAGAGTACCATGTTGTCACAGTTTGCAGCAACCTCCAACTTGGGCTCAAGGATCCTCTTCCCTCAGTTTTTCTATTTTTTTAGTAGAGACAGGGCCTCACTTTTGTTCAGGATGGTCTTGAACTGATGAGCTCAAGCAATCCACCTGGCTCAGCCTCCCAGAGTGCTAGGATTACAGGCATGAGCCACTGCGCCCAGCAATTGTGAATTTAAGTATATTAAAATCAAGGATAATTTTGGAAAAAAAAAAACACCAACAAAGATGACAAAATGAGAGAAGATATTTGTAATTTCAGAAATTATCAAAGGGTTCCAACATACAGTGTATCTCCAGCACAAAGAGATGCTAATTCCACGAGGAAAAAAATGTACAGGAAATAAGAACATTATAATTTATTGAAGTATAGTATTTATCAAGGTTTTGTAGGAAAAAAAACCCAGCAGGATTTTGAAGAAATGCTTAAAGTGCTTGGAAATCAGAGGTTTGAAATTTAAATTATGAGGTAAAAGACAGATCAGACTACTAGAAAAGCAATAATTAGGAAATTAAATAGTGCCAAAAGGTCAGAAGGAAGTACTTACTCCCTTAGGACTTTCCATTTCCTGCTGGAAGGAATATAGAATAGTGAAGGCATTTGAATAACTTGGCATGTCTACGCACATTCAACATCCACGCAAACTTTACTATAGTGATTCAAATCATTGTCTCTATCCAAAAGTAGGGTGGCGCCTGTGGCTCAAAGGAGTAGGGCACCGGCCCCATATACTGGTGGTGGCGGGTTCAAACCCGGCCCCTGGCCAAAAAAAAAAACAAATGCAATTTTCACATACTTTCCAGAAGGACATGAAGAGAGACGTTTGTTGGAGAATATTCTGCAAGTTGCACATCTTCAATGTCCATCACGGGAGTAATGTGCACAAGTTAGAAGAAAATATTAAATGGACACAAAGTAATATGAATGAATCGTTTTTAAAAATAATAAATGCAGAAAAATTACAGTAACATGTGAAGTACTAAAATTGCTTACATTCAAAACAATGCTCATTTTAAGAACACGTGTGAGGAATACGGAGGAACGTGGGAGTGAAATACGAAACTGGGGAACAATTTACAAATTGATATTTTTAATCCCTCCATCCTTAAACTGTCCCTAAAAGACAATTGACTAATGAAGTGCTAGGAAATTAGCAAAGCATATGGACAAGTTTGTCTGATTCATAGTCACCACGATTTTCCATTAAAATCACGTGCACATGCATGTGTGCACACACAGCATTAAAATGTTGATATAAATCTCCACATATTGTAACTTCAAATGTTTATTGAAATTTCAATATTTTAAAGAAAACCATCACCTTACTGTAATAGAGGAGATATGCTCGTAGCAATCTAATCACACTTTTGGGGACAATATCAGAAAAGAAATATTCTAAAATTGGTAACTATAATGTACCAGAAACTTATAGCAGATATGTTTTCATGATTTTAAATCAGGGTCATCCCAGGTACAAAATGAAAAAGCCTCCTATTGTGACTAGTCTTCACAATTTTAATAGTAATCATATTTAGTGCAATAAATAATACAAGGAACAGGAGAAAAATCAGCATTCATTACTGATAATTTTTATTTCAGAGAATAGCTACAGCATTCAATTAACAACTCATCTTCCCTACCTAGCTTCTGAAAACATTGAGAAAGAAATAGAAATGTACCAGATGAGGAAAAATATATTCCCTTCTGATACCAGGGAACAGTAGTTATAATTGCACAAGTCTCCTTCATATTATAAAAACTCAGAAATAGAAATACGCACCTTGTCAAAGACATGTGGCTGGCACCCCAAGGTTCCCTCAGGGACAGAGCCTAGAACCTTAAGGTTACCAAATGCCTGAATACAATTAAGCATAAACACTCGGTGTATTTATTTTACCCTTTGCTAACAAGGGAAAGGATTTTATATTTGATACACAATTTTCTTGTGCCAATGAGCGAATGTGAAGCCAAAGAAATTACAGGAGGGTTATTCTGGGAGAGCGCCTTCCAAATCAAAGGACATATTCTCAGTGAAAAGAAGACATTTTCCCTAACAATAGTCTTTCTATTAAAAAAACATCTAAAATATCCAACTAGAAAAGTAGTAAAAAAATTTGACAATATGGGCAGATACAAGATATGGAAAAATCAGAACCTTAAGTCATAGCAGCCACAAGTTAAACATAGAATAGAAATAAAAGCGTATTCATGATAGCTCAAGAGCTATATTTATTAATGAACTGACAAGTCTGGGCCAGAAATGTATAAAATTTTATTAAAAGAATATAAAGTGACCCAAATGATATCATCTCATTTTCTTCTGTGAGAAAATTCAATACTGTAAAGATGTCAATTCTTTCAAACTAGATCCTATTTAAATGCAATTCCAAAGCTATTTCCAGTAGGTTTCTTACATGAAACTTGACAACTGACTCTAGTACATCAGTAGTTGTTCTCTGCCTAAAAACTCAGGCGGAGTTTGATGGTACTGTCTTCAAGCCCAAGTTTTCTACCCCTGGAAAACCTTAGTTTATGCTCTTGAGGCTTCCAACTGATTGAAGGAAGCTCAACCACATTACTGAAAACAACGTCCTTGGTAAAGCCCACTAATTATATATGGTAGCCACATCTGCAACATGGCTTTAAGCAACACCTAGATTAGCATTTGACTAAATAATTGGGTACTCCAGGCGTATTGACACAGAAAGTTAACATCTCATCTTGTAAGGGTAAATACATTAGAACCTCTGAAAGCTGACCACCCTAAGCAGTGTGATAAAGTGGTCATGGGAGGTGGTTAACACAGAGAAATTGGCCTATTGTACTGATGATAGTACACCTGGTCCATGCCCTGTCTGTGAAAATTAGGTCAACTTAAGGAGGTGTCAGTGTAGGGAGGTGGTCAGCTGTGGAGATTCTACTGTATTTGAAGAAAAAATAAAGACAAAGCACTTTTCCCATCCAGTCTAAACTTTCACTGAGTATAATACTATTCTGGTAGGGTAGGAATGGTAGGAAATAAGAATTCAGAATATGTGATGTTTCAATATATGCTTGAGGGACCCTTTTAGAAAATGGCTAAGAGATTGACTATTTCATGAATCATGTTCAAATAATTTAATATATTTAAATTAAATCTCTCTCTATAAAGTAATACTACTGATAAAAGAGGACCTTTACATAATATCATATATAAAAATAAAGCTATAAGATACAAAATAAAAGTAAATTGTAAGTGAAAATTTTAAATGAGTTTGGGTAACTGTGTGATATATTCAAAATTCTTTCTTTCTTTCCTGCCCATCCTTGTCCTGGCTTTAGATTGGGCTTGACCACTTGTCTCCCAGTGGACAAGAAGCAGAGGAAATGTGAGCAGGAACGTTGTGTGTGGTTGTGAAATTTGGATAGTTTTCCCTTTCTGCCTTCCTTGTGTCAATGACATCTCCAGGGGCCCTTTGGCATTGGGGCAAAGAAACACTTAGAGTATTTTTGAACCCAATCTACAACCAGGAACAAAACAAACAAATCACAGCTTAGTCTAACCAAACTCCAGCTGCCTCATAGCCTTATGAGCAAGAACAATAAATGTGTGTTGTTAAAAGTTTTCGCAATGCCTCAGGCCCCTATGGCCCTGGTCTTGATCACTGCAGGAAGTAACCAGGCTTGACATGTTAGAAGTATAAGCCTGTAGGAGGTGGGCTCACCCTTCTTTGCAGGGTATCCCTGAGCAACCTCCGCCCCAGCCTTTTATTGTATTTATATACAACACAGGTGAGGGGAGTAAATAACAAGGATGCCCTGCTGAAGGCTCCGGCTCTTTGTCCACAAGGAACACCTGCAGATGAATGGCCTGAGGGTCTACCCCTCAGCTGCAGATCATCTTGCTCTGACTCTTGGTGTCCCCTACAAAAGTTCTTGACATTTTGAAGTTGTTTGCAATAAAACTTTATTACTGTGATAGTGAATTAACATATTATAGAAAATATTAGAGAATACATGGGTGCGTTTTATTTAAAGAGTGACTTCCCAGGCTATAAAACAAAAACAAAACAAAATTTAAAAGTATTTTGCTTTTAGAATTATATGAAATATCAATAAAGTTAAATCAAATCAAAATAATATGTTAGGCCATGAAAAATTATGCAACATGAAAAAATTGACATTATAAAACTCAAAGAAACCTGGGATTTAAATTAAAAAATGACAGAGAGGAGAAATGGATAAAAACAAATGCAGAAAAATATTAGCAGAAAAAATATATTAAATATTTTCATCTCGTAGTAATCGATCTTAGAAAAAAATCAAATACTTAACTTCACTTTGCCTTTCAGTATATCAAAATTAAGACAAATGAAAAAAAGTGTTGGTAAGGCTATGGAGAGATGGGAGCATTTATCTGTTATGGAAATATTAATTTTAGATTAAATTTGAATTTCTATTCACCTTTTAAACACATATATTTTTGTGCTAGCAATTCCACTTCTAAGAACTGATACTATGATCATTTCAGTATTTTTGTTCTAAGTTTATACAAACATTTCTCTACATTGTGTATTAGCATTAAACAGTGGGAATAATGTGCACCAATTAATACATGTTTAAATCAATATATGCAAAACTACAGTGTCTGGTATATAGTCCTGTTCAGTAAGAATCAGTCATTCATATCAATCAATAAAACATGCTCTAGGCAAGTCTAACAAAAGACACTAAAAGGTTTAGTTCACTATTCATGAAAATGAGTTTACATCAAAGTTAAAATAATGGTTTTACTATTAAAGCTTCCCAAATTGATTTATATATTAAATCACAAACAAAATCCTACAAGCAATTTTTCTGTAAATTGGCGCGCTGCTTCTGAACTTTGTACAGAATTGCAAATGATACTGGAGAAGATGATCACGGTTGAAAGATGTGCATTATCCAATTTTAACACTTTTTATAAAAATACACTATTGGGGCATGATCACGGACAAAAAACCAGAACAGAATAGAGAGTTCAAAAATAGACTCACATAATTCATAAATGTATTATAAACTTAAAAATTTATATCAATTTAAAACTTAATTATTAAATTAAATACTAGGTTGTCAATTTTTGACCAAAATTCAAAGGTAATTCAATGGAAAGAGAATAGTTTTTTTAAAAATGATGATAGAAAGACTGTATAGTTCTAACACAAAAAAAATATCCTTAGTCCATACTTGTACCACATAAACATTAGAAACCAGGTTATTCCCCAATTTAAAACATGATAGTTATAATGAGCCATATTTGGAATCTTTACTTATGACTTTAATATTGTGATGCTACTATTGGTACAATGGGAAAAAAAGAGAAGTGAACTGCCTCCAATCTTATTGCACTTTTTTTCTTTTTATGAATTCCAAGAGAAGTAATTCATTTGGATTTTGGGAGCAGAATTCATATCATTCTAGATTGACATACAGTGTAAATAGTTTCTACAGAGTGAGCCACAGCAAAGATTATTAAAGAGGTCCTTGAACCTCTAAAAATGATTAGGCTTGACTATCAAAAGTTGTTTTCAATTATAGCTAAGACACAGTAGGGAACACGGAATAGAGCTGATTACATGGCCACATAGTGGGAATACTTTTTTTTTTTCTTTTTAACTTGTGGAAGGGTGCAATTGAACTAGAAAAGGCCATCAAGTTTCAAAATTTGGGAAAAGTACATTTCTGCTGAAGAATGCTAGTCAGCAGTTTGAACATAAAATTTACACCAAGTGAAAACTGCAAGCAGCTCTGTAAAATGGAAAGCTATCTAAACAGGTGTAAAGCGTGTGTCAGGAGCTTCCAGTCCTTCCCAGGGAAACATATTTCTTTGAGGCCTCACAGTTTTACTACAGGGATGGCATCTCTCTAAAAGAGGTTGCAGATGCCATCTGAAGCATACAAAGAAGATACTGACTTTGGAATTTCTGAAAAATAATTCCAAGGAAATGTGCTGTAGAGATTTACCAGGCTTATCTTTTAGTCCCTCCAGATTGTAAAGGAGGAACACATGTACGTCACGAAGAAATTTATTTAATTGGTCTCTGAAGATGTTGCATCAATAGCACAAATTAAAAACATTTTAATGCATTCTTTAATTTTCTCCTAACTGAACAAAAGGAGGAACTAATACTCATTTACCTATACTTGGAACTCAGGATTTTTTTGTACCTCGTACTCTTTAGATTCCAAATAGTCAGAGATTATGTAACATTTTCTGACTATGTAACATGTCTTAAACACTCAAAATATACCTCTTTTAAAATCACATTTTGCTACTGTGGCCATGCTCATTTGTGGCACAGGTATTTCAGCTTCTTAATGTTGTCTTTCTTACTGAAAAATATTTGGCAAAACATAATACAAATACTAATGGTAATAAACATGAAAAATGAAGCAAAAATCTTAATATTGCTTGAAGATTTCAATCTCACACAACACAAGGACTCAAAGCTGCAGATGCTGGAGTGGCTGTGGAGAAGAAGGGAACACTTTTACACTGCCGGTGGGACTGCAAAGTAATAAAACCTTTTGGAAAGACGTATGGAGAATCCCCAAAGAACTCCAACTAGACCTCCCATTTGATCCTACAATCCCATTACTGGGCATCTACACAGAAGGAAAAAAATCCTTTTATTATAAGGGCATTTGTACTAGACTGTTTATTGCAGCTCAATTTATGATTGCCAAATTGTGCAAACAACCCAAATGCCCACAAATCCAGGAATGGATTAACAAGGTGGGGTATATGTATACCATGGAATACTATACAGCCACAAAAAGGATAGGGACATCTTTTGTATTAATTTGGATGGCGTTGAAATGAATTCTTCTTAGTAAATCAGCACAAGAATGGAGAGGCAAGAAGCCAACGTACTCAATTCTGATATGAGGACAATTGATACCAGTACATGGTGGGGGGGGGAATGGGGAAAGGGAGAAAGGGATGGGGTGGTGGGGGGCCATGGTGTGTGATACACCTCTTGGGTTGGAACACTATTAATAGAGGCACATCATCCAGCAAACACAAGCAGTGTAACCTGGCTCATTGTACCCTCAATAATTCCCCAACAATTATATATTATATATTATATATTTTATATATATATATAATTGTGTATATAAAAATAATATATAAACGTGTGTGTGTTATAAATAAAACCAAAATAAAACAAAACAAAAAACTTCAGGGATAAAATTAGGGGAATAACCAAATAACAGGAGCAGAAAAACTGGCAAAAATGAAGCCCTATTATATAAAAAAGAAGATATGTATTGATATCATCTTAGTTCAACCACTTTTAAAGTTAAAATTTACAGGAACTTCATAAATCTCCCTTCAAGGTTAAAAGATAATCACCCCCACCATTCCTTGCCATTGTCTTCCACCAACCACAAAGTCACTTTTATGTTTGCTTAATTTTTTTTGAAATCTTCCTTCCTTTGGAGGTCTTCCCTATTACCTCAATTCTTGCCACCATCCTGGACAATATAAGATTCAAAAATTTTTTGTTAATCTATATTTATCTATTTTTACCTCTCAAAATTTCAATTTAAGCATCCAAGTCATTCTTCTCCTCTTCCCGTATGTAATTTCTCCCACTTGTGTCTTGCACACCAATAGAAATTTCTACAACTTGACTTTTCTACTTAATTCTATCTATCTGGCTTTACTTTGGTTGTTATCAATCCTGGACCCTTTTATTACCATGTTGATCATATAACCAGAAGTCTTTTGTGCCACTGTTCCCCAATCATAATTAGCTCACAGAAATTTCATCTAGCATTCACTTCCCAGATCATCTCCTCCTTTACCAGTGGTCCTGATACAACCAGCACATAAAAATTATTGTAAATTGTGTTTGAAATGATACCTTGTCTCATGTTTCACCTGAGCCCTGGGAGCTTTCTTGGGAACTATCCAGATTTTCCCACTCAATTCCCTCTCTTATTCTTCAGAAAGTTAGTTCAAAGCAGTCGTTCTCAAACTACGGCCTGTGGGCCAGATGCAGCCCACCTAGACATTTATCCCACCTGCCAGGTGTTTTTGCCACCACTGCCTATCCTGCTTAGCAGTGGACTCATTTTGGGGCCCACAGTCCAGCCCTCCAAGGGTCTGAGGGACAGTGAACTGGCCCCCTGTTTAAAAAGTTTGAGGACCCCTGGTTCAAAGTGTCCTCACACTTCTCAAATTTCTGGTCCCACCCAATCATGTTCGATCTCAGTAATCCAGGAAGTCCCAGTGTCAGCCCAATATGTCTCCATACACAGAAGAAGTGAGAAATTGAAGCAAAATGTACCTTTACTTTCAAAATATTTGTTATAACATTTTACAAAATATTCTTTGCGTGTTGGCCACCTCTTCGTAGAATCACTACAAGTTACTGAGCTCTCAGTATCTACTCAGCCCATTACAAATATTACCTTGTTAAATCTTCTCAGTAACCCATTGAAGAGCTTTATTCCTCTCATTTTTCTCACAGTAAACTGAAGGTGAGCGTGATCAAGAGTGTGCCAAGGTGCTATAATGAATAATATTTGAAGCTGGGATTTGAATTCCCAACTTCTCCTTAGCCGAGGAGCTTACTACGTCTTTACTGTGAATGAAGAATCTATTAGCTGGAACTGCCTTTTTTTCATGTTTTCAATTTTAAATGTATTTGGTTTCCTATATTTCTCATTTTCTCTTGATATTGACAAGTGGTGTATGTATACCATGGAATACTCTACAGCCACAAATTACAAGATACAATATTATCCTCTTCTGCCTACAGAAATTCTCCTCTTTTGTATAATTCACTTTCTCTTGTATAACTTCAATCCCCCCACTGGATCCTCTCCATTACCAGCAAACAAGAACATTCATATTGATAATAATCAAACTCCATCTTAGAAAAAAGTGAATAAAAAAAAAAAGAAAAAAGTGAAAGGAAAAACAATATTGCTAAATTCTGTTGTAAAGTTCTAGTTATTAGGTTGTAAAGATTTTAAGAGTGATATATAGTCAATATCCACCTCTCCTTCTATCCGTTTCCTGTTTTTTAATAGTAAAACCTGAGTTTCACTCACATCCACAGAAACAGCCTGTCTGTACAGCAACAAACTTATTTGTAAGCACAAGATAAATTTGTAGTTTCGTGTTTTTTCAGTACTTTGGAACATCCCTGTGTTAATTTTATACTGCAGAACAAATTTTAATTTAATTTTATAGCTGCATAACAAATTATCCCAAACTAAGTAACTACATTTATTATCTTACAACAACATCCATTTATTATCTCACAGTTCTGTAGGTCATGAATCTGTTCTATGGGTCACGCATCACAGTTCTGTGGGTCATGGCATCTCTAAGTTTGCCCAGGATTTCACAGAGCTGAAATCAAGGTGTTGGCTGTGCTGCATTCTTATCTGGAGGTCAGGGTTATCCTCCAAGGTCATTCAGCTTGTTGGCAGAATTAGGTTATTGATGGTTAGAGGACAGAGGTCCTTGTTTTCTTGCTCATTATAGGGCAGAGATCACTGTCTTAATGTACAGGGTATGTCTTAGACATATGGGCTTATTCAATACACAGCAGTTTTCTTCTTCAAAGCCAGCAGGAGAATCTCCCTCCAGTCTTTTATTGCAAAACTTGAGTAATAACAGTTATAAAGAGAATGGCTCTTCATGATTCATTCTCAGATTTTTCATAGGCGATAATCCACTCACAAGAGCAATTATCCCATCACACTCTCAGGTCCTGTTTGCACTCAAGGTGGGGGAGATCAAGACAGACTCTACCAACCCTGCTTAGGAATCTTGGAGGCCATATTAGAATTCTTCCTACTGCAAGTGATTTCTTTTTTGGCATGTTCTCTTTCCTTAGTTTCTCTAATTCTACACTTTTCTAATCTTCCTTTTTTTATAACCTGCCCTTAAAATGTCTATATTGGCCACTCCCAACACCTGCACTTCCCTCTATAACCTGATGCGTCTAAACCTGTATCTCTGCCCCTGCCTTGTCTTTCATGTCAAATGCATGCATCTGATTGCTCACTGTCTAGTGCCACCCCCACCTCAGTGAGCAGAGGAATCATGATGTATAGTGAACTTACCATTTTCTCCTCATTGCTAACACACATGGGCACATGCACACAGACACACATATACGCACACACACACATGCACACACTCAGGCTCTTCTTCAACTGTTGGTGTTTTCAGTGAAAAAAAGATAAAAGCATTCTTCAGATATGTGGTAACAGCCATTCACAGAAGTCTGCCTCACTCTTTGCTTATTCCTGTACCCCGTTGGCACCCTGCCCAATCAGTCATGAAGCATTTCTACTTTCACTCCTTTAATCATCCCTGATATACTCAATTCCAGCTGCCAGCATAACTGAATTGATCAGACAAACTTTCTAGCCAGTTCTGTCTCTGTAGATTGATTATAGAATCATTATTTCCAATCATTCATATTTTTCACGCTAAAACTCTTCAATATTCTCTCTCTCTCTCTGACTTCAAGGTAAAATGCAAACTCCGTGGAACAGCATTTACCCACATTTACCAGTAGGAACCTCATTATGCCTCTACTTACATTATTAGACATTATTCAACAATTTTTTTTCTTTCTTTTTTTGGGTAGAGACAGAGTCTCACTTTGCTGCCCTTGGTAGAGTGCCGTGGCATCACACAGCTCATAGCAACCTCCAACTCCTGGGCTTAAACAATTCTCTTGCCTCAGCCTCCCAAGTAGCTGGGATTACAGGTGCCCACCACAATGCCTGGCTATTTTTTGGTTGCAGTTTGGCCGGGGCCGGGTTTGAACCTACCACCCTCAGTATATGGGGCCAGTGCCCTACTCACTGAGCCACAGGCACTTCCTATTCAACAAAAATTTTGCTACAAGTCTCCCAAATGTCTCATAGATCCATCAGCATTTGTTACTTTCTCTGGCTGGGAGGCCATGTTTTTGAACACGCAATTCCCTGTAGTTGACTGGAACATCCTTTCACTCTTTTTACCTGGCTGAGTTCTATTCATTCTTATGTTCACCACATTATCCTTGATGAGGAGTTTTCTCTTACCATTCCACATAAACCATGCTTAGAAGATTGCTTATATACCAATTCAAAACAAAACACTTGTTTATATAGCATTTTTACTTATGGTCTCAATAGGAAAATGTTCTGTACAATATTATACATTAAATGAATGAATCTTAAAGAATGCAGGAGTTATAAGCAGGAGAAAGAGGAGTAAGCAGAAGTGGACACAGAGAAATAGAACAACATTTTTTAAAGCCACAAATGCAGTGTGTTTGTAACACACCAAATAGTTCAATAATTTGAACATATCAAGTATAAATTTCAAGGAATAATTTAGAATGCTGAGAAGTTAAGCCCAAAATGACCACTGATGCCTCAACTTAACCTTGAAGCCAGAGAGGAGCCACTAAAAGTTTGTAAACATTGACATGAAACAGCCTTTCTTTCCTTTTAAATCTATCACTTCAGCAAATAGATAGAAGATGGATTAACTATGACACCCTTACATGAAGACACATTAGGACATGACTGATGTAACTAACGTGAGGGATGATTAGGTCACAAAAAGTCAAGGTGAGGGAGATAAAATAGATTTGTGGTTAAAGGTCAGATATTAAGCAATTGTTTAACTTGCCTTATTCTGTGAAGTAGAACCTCCACAGTTGCTTACCTCCCAACATTGACCTCCTCCTTAAATTGACCTCATTTTCATAGACCAGACATGCCTCACATGTACACATAGTACAGGAGGCCCAGTTCCTTCTGTTGACCATGTCCATATGTTAACTAGTTCATTACAGTCCCTTGGGTGGTCATTTACAGAGGTTCTACTGTGTGTATATGTGGTATATATACAAACATGTGTTCAAATTATTGAACACACACATACTCAAGAAGTAGAGCATAGATATTCTGCACATTTAATAAGGTTAAAAACTACTTCATAATAAGAACTGTTATTTTGAAAAAATTATAGCATGTATATATCTTGAATTCTTATGTATATACACATTCATACATCCACATACTCCAAGGTCTACTGAATCACTCTGCTTCAAATAGTGTAATAAATGTGTAAATTACTTTCATTATTAAATGAATTCATATACTTTGATGTGTTGTGCTTATTGTAACTTCAGTTTTTGAAAACTATACCTGGAGAATGTATTCAAGGTTGCAGACATGAACTGTACATACTTTGTGCACTGTTGGGATTCTTCCTTGGCCTTATCTGCTTGTCTTAACATCTCCGTCTTCTAACCCAAAATTGCCTGATAGAACTTTCTATAAGGATGGTTATGTTTTATATGTGGGCTATTTAAATATAGTATCCATTAGATACATGTGGCTATTGAACCCTTGAAATCTGGTAAGTTTGAATAGGGAATTGAACTTTTAGTTTTATTTGATTTTAATTAATTTAAGATTAAGTAGCCATTCATCACTAGTGGCTACACAGTGGACAGCATGCATCTTAATTATTAAGCACCAGGATTCTAACAGATGGAAATCAGGGAAATTTGAGTTATTCTAATAGGATTTAACAGAATTAAAAATAAAAATAGAGTTATCAACTCTACTTGCTAGTTAGAACTGTGCTAACAGCTGCAGAAAAATGATGCAAAGAACTAACAATCCCAGACTTTGCCTTTGGGGAACTCCAGTCTTATAGACTACAGCTTGTGGGGCACAGCTATGCCTTTCTTGCATATCATCTGTGGCTGTTTTTGTTCTAATGGGGAGATTTGAGTAGTTGCTACTTAAAAGTCTATTGCTCTCACAGCCCAAAGTATTTACTATCTTTACAGAGAAAGTGTACTGCCCCTGGTCTAGTGGGTCACAGATGTGAAAATAAATAATTACAACAGAGTGAAACAAACTTAACAGTGGAGATGGGAATCAAGTGTAGAGCCACTAGGGTGAAGTGTGATTGACTCTGGCTGAGTTGTTTGGGAAAAGGATCAGGGAGAAGTGATGTCTGGGTTAATTTTGATTGATGAATGGGAGTTTGCTAGAACAAAGGGTGGAAGAAGTGTTTGTATTCAGTGAATGAGAAATAAAATCATTTTATCACTTATAAATATACGTATATGCATAAATATATTTAAATATATGGATTTAAATAAACTCAGAATCATACATCTTTGTTTACTGCTGATATTTAACAGGAAGATGAGCTTAGCTAAAAACATTTAATAGTAAAAAGTGCTTAAATTATTTTAAGACTTATATACTTATAACTACTATTATTGAATAAAAGAATCTGTTTTATATTGATTTATATACTTTATAGAGTTATAATTAAGTATTAATTTTAATAAAATAAAGGAAGACTTTCTAACAGCATATTGTCATTGCTCTTTTATGAAGTGTGAAGAAACACACGAATGGAGGAGTTCCATGTATTTTATGTCCTGGGCTAAAAGGCAGAGCGATATTAGCCCACAAGGAGATATTTATGACTTGAGCAAGAAAAAGGCATAAATGACCAGAACCCAGGCTACATAGAATTTTAGACTTGAAACAAATAGATTGAATTCAAAGTTGGGACATGAAGGAAACCAAAGTCAATACTGGCATGGATATTTTGGTAGAAGCATGATTTATATAGTCTCTGTGACTCATATTGTAAGAAAAATAAAATTTCACCTAATCAGAAGCATGACTAGACTATACTTTTTGGATCTTGAAATATATATATATATATTATTGATGCTTCTAGCATCAGGGTAATACTCCTGTGGTTTGGGTGGAGTAGGGAGACAATCACATTCCCCTGGCTGCAGTCACTGGATCAGGGGATCTAAACTTAACTTTATCTGAATATCACATTACCTAAAGGTAGATATTTCTTGAACATAGTTCAATCAATAAAAATATCAAGACACTTAATGGTTGTGACCAAGAACTCTAACTCTTTTTGAGGATGTGCTTGAAGAACCATGTTGCCTTTTAGTGCTACAGTCATTTGGTGACCATGAGACAAGACAGTCTGAAAACGAAGTGAACAAAGAGAAGAAAAAGGAGAGATGCTGACCCAGAGCCCAACTAACCATCACCTTAAGTCCACTCTATGCCCAGATTCTAATGTCAGTTTACCAATGCTATGCCTAAAATTAAAGAAATCCTGATGCAAAGATATACAATCCAAAAAGTCAGACAATTTTTGCAAACTCATTGTAGAAAAAAGTATTTCATACCTCATTGCTGAATATTACTCCAGTCACCTTCAAAGCACTCACCTTGGGAAGCTATGCACCAAAGTCAGCGGCCTGTCCACCTTTCAAAGCAATTTTGGAATTCTTTTTCTGGAGTGGTCTTGAGAGCTATTGTCATATGAGAGCTGATACTTCAGTTTGCAAACTCATTCTAGAAAAAGTGCTGCAGACCTCATTGCTGAATACCACTTCAGGCAAACTTAACTGTCTGGTCTCATACAATGAGTAGTCTTCAGATAGAGTTAGACCTATCAAACAAATTGTATGTCTGATTTTTAGATTATAATCTAAGTGAATACAGAATCTATTTTAGTATTATTTTTCAGGGATAATAAACATCTGCCAGTGTAATAGTACTCCCATGTCAACAATTTGTGTAGCCCTATTATGTCTATAGAGAAGCATCCACTTTCTACTTTATGATTATATTAAAGTAAAATTTTGTATGTTTTACAGAAATGTAAATGCTGTCTTACCTTTAAGGAAATTTCCACAGAAAATATCACCAGATTACTTTAATAAAGAAAATGTATTTGAAAGCATTTCATTAGTACTTGGGGGTGGTGCCAGGTGAAGGGATTATCTTAAAATGCAAGACAAGAAATAGCTACGAAGAAATACAAGTTCAGCAGAAGAACATACATGTCTAGGTGGTTCCTTGTGTTGGTGATTATAGGGAAGGGGAAGTAGAAGTGTGCTACAGAAGTAAAAAATAAGTCCTTCAATGACAAAAGTTGATTAATTCAGTGTCTCATATAGGAAAAGGTTAATGATTGCAGAGAAACGTTGTAATTTCTGGGTACAAATAAGAAATATTCAATAACTGTTTGCACCTGGACTTTCAAGAGTGCCATATTTTTGAGAGGAACTTAGAATTACTTAACTTACTGTTAAAGTCAAGTATGTCTAAAAATATCTTTTAATATTTCATCCTGTCAATATTATTTTCACCTATATGCATCAAAAGTTGCTTTGTAATGTCATGTTTTTTTAAATGTATCATTATTAATGTTACCATCGTCGTTGCTTAAAATTATGCTGCAGAACATTGCTGGCAAATAAATTATTGAATTATATTCATAGAATAACGTGATAATTAAATATAATGCTATCAATTAATAGGTAGATATAACAGGAATCATAATTTAACATTTACCTTTTCATTCATTTTTTACTCTGTATGTAGAATATCAGTGCATCACTAAAAAGGCTCCATACATCAAAAGAATTAACATCTTTTTTGGTGTAACAGGGACTAGTCCATTTTGTGTTACTGTAAAAGAAATGTCTGAGGCTGAGTAATGTATAAAGAAAAGGAATTTCTTTGGTTAATGGTTCCCTGGATTTACAAAGAGCAGGGCTCCAGCATCTGCCTTTGGTGAAGTCTTCAGGGAGTCCAGTCAAGTACAAGGTGAAGGGGGAGCAGTGTGTCGCACGGTGAGAGGAGCAAGATAAGGAGGAGGAGATGCTAGGCTCCTACAAACCACCAGCTCTCAAATTGTTTAACTAATAGAGCAAGAACTTATTCATACCACAGGAAAGGCACAGTGCTGTACAAGAGGGGCCTGCCCCCTTGACCATAACACCTTCTACTGGACCCCACATCCAACACTGGAGATCAAATTTAAACATGACCTTGGGAAGGGGGAATATACAAACCAGGTTCTTTTAAACAAACATCTCTAGCATTGTTTAACTAATAGAGCAAGAACTAATTCAACTCCAGGGAGGGCATAATATAAGAAGATCAAATTTCAACATGACTTGGGAGAGGCTATTGAAACCATATTAACAGTTAAATGTTAAAAGAAACAAACCACAAAACCCAGTATTCTTAAAAATTGTAAAAAGAAGTATTTTATTTACAGCTATAAAAAGGGCAAATGTGAGAGAAAAACCTGTGGTAGCATCATGGATAACTGTTACATGTGCTGTTAATGTAGCTCTATTCTGGGTGGTGCCTATGGCTCAAAGGAGTAGGGCCCTGGCCCCATGTGCCAGAGGTGGTGGGTTCAAACCTCAGCCCTGACCAAAAACTGTAAAAAAAAAATGTAACTCTATTCTTACATAACTTTATTCAGATTAATCACACCAATATTTGCATGTAATATTTTTATTAACATATATTTCAAGGTGACTTGTGAGTTGCTGATTATCCAAAGCTTTCTGTATAAATGTTGGAAATGGAAGTCTAGAAAAAACAACAAATATCTTCCTTTTTGATTGGATTCTACAACTCATATTGACATTTTAAAAGCTCTCAGTAAGAAAGACAATTAAACTTGAATATACCACTGCTTACATTTATTTGGTCAAGAAAATCATTTTTTCTCCTTAAATAACACTAATATTTATAACTTGGAATATTATTTCACAAAATAGACTGTAGGGCATATTCTACTAGACCGGCTGTTCTCAACCTGTAGGTTCCTACCCACAGGAACTGTATTAAAGGGTCACGGCATTAGGAAGGTTGGGAACCACTGTACTAGGGTTTTATTGTAATTTTTTAATCTTTTCAATTTGAATGAAAATATTTTCAACCTTCTGGTTTTATTTTACTTTGAAGTCCCTTGACTTAGTTGCATTCATACTAATTTTTAAACTTATTCTGTGTGACCTCAATAGAAGGCCAAATTCTCAGGTTATGACATGCACTACTGTTTCAAATAACATAAATAATTTATATGTATTCAATTATATTGTCCTTTTTGGGGTCAAGGTAATAATTTCTTCTGAATTTCATGATAAATATTAAAGATATTTATTAAGAAGTGATCAAGGAATATAGCAGTGTCTCAGGCTACAAAATCAACACTCATAAATCTGTAGCCTTTATATATACCAACAGCAGCCAAGCTAAAAAAACAGTCAAGGACTCTATTCCATTCATAGTAGTGCCAAAGAAGATGAAATATTTGGGACTTTACCTAACAAAGGATGTGAAAGAGCTCTATAAAGAGAACTAT
>CAUYTI010057354.1:0-14742 GCA_963575145.1 Galago senegalensis | reverse complement strand
TTTTTTTTTAACAGTTCAACTCTTTAATTTTTCCCCTTCTTAATAACATAAGTATGAATCCTGCGTGTCCCCAAAGGCTGCCTTGCCCTGATGCATCTGATTCTACTGACTCTTCTTCAATGCCTGTGATTTGTGGGCATGAAGAAAATTATCCATCCTTGCAAATGGCTTCTACAGAGGTGCCCCTCACAGAGACTGCCTCTCCTCTTCCTACTTCTATGGATCTTCTGGCTCAGGACAGCCCTGACTCTTCCACTAGTCCCAAAGTAAAACAACCCACTTCCGTAGAGAAGAGTGTAGTGAAGAAGGAAGGTAAGGTCCAGGTCAAGAAACAGAAGACCAGAACCGTGTTCTCTACCACCCAGCTGTGTATACTCAACGATAGATTTCAGAGACAGAAATACCTCAGCCTCCAACAGATGCAAGAACTTTCCAACATCCTGAACCTCAGCTATAAGCAGGTGGGGTTTTGTTTTGTCACTTCAGTATGATAAACAAAACTAGGGCATCATAATCATAAATCATCTATATTTCACCTCCTATGAAGTACTTTGACAGTTATCTGTATTAAAAAAGAAAATACATTTAGCTCATCGCCTGTAGCTCAGCAGCTAGGGCACCAGCCACATACACTGGAGGAGGCAGGTTCAAACCCAGCCCTGGACCTGCCAAACAACAATGACAACTACAACAACAAAATACAATGCCCAGCTGCCTGTAGTTCCAGCTGCTTGGGAGGCTGAGGCAAGAGAATCACTTAAGTCCAAGAGTTTTGAGGTTGCTGTGAGCTGTGACACCACAGCACTCTACCAAGGGCAACAAAGTGTGAGACTATCTTAAAAAAAAAAAAATACATCCTAGATATAGAAAGTCAGTATATGAATGATGAAACTGGAAATTGTTACAACATAGTCTATCTTGTGCCATTCTTATTAACTGATTTTTTTTTTTTTTTTGTAGAGACAGAGTCTCACTTTATCACCCTCTGTAGAGTGCTGTGGCATCACACTGCAACCAGCAACCTCTAACTCCTAGGCTTAGGCGATTCTCTTGTCTCAGCCTCCCGAGCCTCTTGAGTAGCTGAAACTACAGGCGCCCACCACAACGCCTGGCTATTTTTTAGTTGCAGTTTGGCCCAGGCCGGGTTTGAACCCACCACCCTGAGTATATGGGGCTGGTGCCCCACCCACTGAACCACAGGCGCCGCCCTGATGGTATTTTTTTTTTTTTTTTTTTGAGACGGAGCCTCAAGCTATCCCCCTGGGTAGAGTGCTGTGGCATTACAGCTCACAGCAACCTCCAACTCCTGGGCTCAAGCGAGTCTCTTGCCTTTGCCTCCCAAGTAGCTGGGACCACAGGCGCCCGCCACAATGCCCGGCTATTTTTTGGTTGCAGCCATTGTTGTTTGGCGGGTCTGGGCTGGGGATTACAACCTGCCACCTTAGGTGTATATGGCTGGCGCCTTAGCCGGTTGAGCCATAGGCGCCGAGCCTGGAAGATAGATTTTTAAAATATAATCAGAATTTATTGGAAAAGAAGTTAATGAAATATTTTTGATGGTAGGAGTTTTCTTTCAAGATACTTTAAAAAAATAGATATCAAAAATGTCTAAAAATTTCTAAAACTGTGTTCATCATTTGTGACTATGTACATCAAATATGGAGACTCGTCTTCTACATTTACATCATCCAGGCATGATTTTGAGACCCATGTTTCATTAGATATTAGCACTTGGATATTCGTATGAATGTGTTTTAACATTTTATTATAGAAAACAAAAAACAGGGGTGGCGCCTGTGGCTGGCCCCATATGCTGGAGGTGGTGGGTTTAAACCCAGCCCCGGCCAAAAAAAAAAAAATCACAAAAAAACCGCCCCCCAAAAAACAAAAAAATGTATACTCAGGCCAACAGGCTTAATGGTTGAAGAAGAAAAAATTTAAGAAAAAAAATATATATATACAAAGTAGAGAGATGAATACTATGAACCACAGTGTACCTATCATCTTGCTTCAACTATTACTAGTTCTTGGTTAATTTTATTTTAGTTGTATGCTCACCCTTTTTTCCCCTTTATTCTCTACTTGATATTCAGACATTATATCATTTTATTTATGAATACTTCAATAAGTATGTCTAAAAGGTAAGGATTTTTTATTTATTTATTTGAGACAGGAACCTCAAGCTATCTCCCTGGGTAGAATTCCATGGCATCACAGCTCACAGCAACCTCCAACTCCTGGGCTCAAGTGAGTCTCCTGCCTCAGCCTCCCAAGCAGCTGGGACTACAGACGCCCGCCACAATGCCCGGCCATTTTTTGGTTGTAGCCATCATTGTTGTTTGGTGGGCCCGGGCTGGGGATTCGAACCCACCACCTTAGGTGTATGTGGCTGGCGCCTTAGCCGCTTGAGCCACAGGCACCGAGCCAAGATAAGGATTTTTTAAAAACTTAACCATGTTGGCTCAGCGCCTGTGGCTCAATTGGCTAAGGCGCCAGCCACATACACCTAAGGTGGAGGGTTTGAATCCAGCCCGGACCTGCCAAACAACAATGATGGCTGCAACCAAAAAATAGCCAGGCGTTGTGGCGGGTGCCTGTGGTTCCAACTACTTGGGAGGCAGAGGCAGGAAACTCACTTGAGCCCAGGAGTTGGAGGTTGCTGTGAGCTGTGATGTCATGGCACTCTACCCAGGGGAATAGCTTGAGTCTCTGTCCCAAAAAAAGAAAAACATAACCATGTTATTATCATAACTATTTAATAATGATTAGGCATCTAATAATTCATATCTCAGTTTATATTATATATAAGTAATGATTTTTATCTTGATATTTAAATACAAAGGTCCTGTCTCCTTGGCACTGTTTATAGTATGTGAACACATTGCTTACTGTGACTGACACAAGAAGAGCTTGTTTAAACACAGGTTCTTTGGCACAGCTCACTGCCTCACAGATTGCTGATATCTTAGGACAATGGATTATTCAGATTAGGGCACAGTTGACCAGTGAACATTAGTATCTTTTTGTTCTTACTGAAAACCAAAATACCCTCAGTCTTTACTTCTTAGATGTGGCTGAAATCTTTATAGATGTAGACACTTCACATATTACGGTAGTTTTAAAATTTTAATGTCTAGATAATTTATCAGTTAACAGAATCAAGAATTGCTGTCCAGTGAGCACTGGGGCCCTTGCTTGTAATCTCAACTACTCAGGAGGCTGAGGCAGAATGATCCCTTAAGACCAGGAGTTTGAGGGCAGCGCCTGTGGCTCAGTGAGTAGGGCACTGGCCCCATATGCCCAGGGTAGTGGTTTCAAACCTGGCCCCGGCTGAACTGCAACAACAACAAAAATAGCCAGGTGTTGTGGTGGGGCGGGTGCCTGTGGTGCCAGCTACTTGGGATGCTGAGGCAAGAGAATAGCCTGAGCCCTGGAGATGGAGGTTGCTATGAGTTGTGACACCAGGGAACTCTACCGAGGCTGATAAAGTGAGACTCTGTCTCTAAAAAAAAAAAGAATCTTATCGGGCAGCCCCTGTGGTTCAAAGGGTAGGGCGCTGGCCTCATACGCAGAAGTGGCCAGTTCAAACTCAGCCCCGGCCAAAAACTAAAAAAAAAAAAAAAAAAGACCAGGAGTTTGAGATCAGCCTGGGCAAGATAGTAAGTCCCCTGTCTCTTACAAAAAGAGGGAAAAATAGCCAGGTGAGGCAATGAATACTTGTCCCAACTTCTTGGGAGGTTTAGGTGGGAAGATCCCTTAAGTAAGGAGTTCAAGGCTGCAGTGAGCTATGATCATGCCACTGCACTCCAGCCTGGGTGACAGAGTGAGACTTCATCTCCAAATAAATGAATTTTGAATTCTGTGTAGATTCATGGCTGTCACCTTCAAGATCTTCCTGAAGTGTTTCTTCTTACAGCTGTGCTGATGTTTGTGATAGGTGATAACTGGTTTCATTGCTTTTCTCAGATCACACACGCTGCAATGTGTGGATTTTGGATGGAGACCTATACCACAAAGGCCTGCTGAAGTTTGCAGTTTCTGCTGAATCCTTGCCAGAGACCCTGGTCATTTTTGTTGCAGATATGTCTAGGCCTTGGACAGTGATGGAATCTCTACAAAAATGGGCTAGTGTTTTACGTGAGCACATTGATAAAATGAAAATTCCACCAGAAGAAATGAGGGAGCTGGAACGAAAATGTAAGTAAAGTAGAATTTTCTTTGCTTTTCTTCTATTCACAATCTTGCTTGGCTTGTAACATAGAATTTTCTTCACTGGAAAATTCACTACCCTCTTTGTATGGTTCTGACCACCTTTTTAACAGTCAAGAGGTTTCCCTTGTGTTGTGTTTGCCCCGTTTATTTCAGATTTGCTCTTATAAATTCAAAAGTCAAAAATATTCAAAGCAGTCTTTAGGCTTGGCACGTGTGGCTCAAGTGCTAAGGTGCTAGCCGCATACACCAGAGCTGGCAGGTTCGAATCCAGCCTGGGCCCACCAAACAACAATGACAGCTGCAACCAAAAAATAGCCGGGTGTTGTGGCTGACGCCTGTAGTCCCAGCTACTTTGGAGGCTGAGGCAAGAGAATCGCTTAAGGAGGTTTCTGTGAGCTGTGATGCCACAGCACTCTACCCAGGGTGATAGCTTGAGTCTCTGTCTCAAAAAAAAAAAAAAAAGCAGTCTTTAACTCAGGTGTCACACTTGAAGAAAATGAGTCAATATTCCTTATTATATTCACTGGTTCTCTTTTAAGTGTTCTTTTATTCTCAAAACATCTCTAATGCATTTCTTTTACTATCTGCTGAGGTAGCATCAGAAAGTGTGAAAGAGTTTGCTGTGACCTCTGTGGGTGATCCACTGCCTTATGGACCCTCTTGTTTAAAGGCTTAGAAGAAGCCCTAAAAAAAGACAAAGCTTTCAGCTGCTACCTTGGAATCCAGAATGTATGGTTTGGGTTAGAAATAGGTCATTTTTTTGTCACTAAAATGAAAGGCTATTTTAAGACTAAGGACCTCCATGTCCTTTTGAAAACAAAGAACTTTAAAATTACAGGAAGTTCCCCCTAACTTGGTTCAGAAGCCTGTTTTTCCTTTCCCTTGCTTCTGTGCAGTTACATCAGCTCCTGTCCACTTGCCAAGGAAATGGGAGGGGCAGGGGCTGGAGCCATAGCAGCAGCAGCCGTCTTGGCCAAGGCAGGCTTGGCCCAGCCTGGCTTATTTCCACAGGGTGACATCACCCTCTCTAGTGAATTAATAAGGGCTTCTGGAGCATGGCTCATGGGATCTTCACACTTACCGGCAGAATGTTGCAGAAATTTTGATACGGTTTTTAAATCAAAGTTCCTGCCATGTCTCTCCCTGTCCCACCCTTTGTTTTGCTTCTGTTTCACATTAGCTAAAACTAATATCTAACTCTTTGGTTTATTGTGTATGTGTGTTTTCCTGGTCACCCGCATGTGTGCTGAGTGATTGTTATGCAGCTCAGGTCCTCTGTCTTCAACCATTGACCTTTCTAGATAATGCCTCTTTTTCCCACTGAAATAAAGATCCTAAAGACAACTTCTCAGAATAGTTCTGATGCTGAAGACCAATTTCCCACCCATTGCACATACAGCTTTGTACCCAGATTAGTGGGTTAATACACTGGAGACATCAGTTCTCTGAACCTGTTTTCTTAGAGTGATAGCTTTGCAAAGATTTGTTAAAAGAGAAAAAAGAGAGATTGTGCCAAGGATATTGTTTTTTCTCAGATAGGGAAAGTGTCTGCCCTGTACCAGGTACTGTTCTAGGCACTGAGAATACAGCAGACAGAATGCCTATGGCTGTTGCTGGGGAGTTTAAATTTCCATGAGACACTGAATTTATTTTGTGGTCTTAGTCACTGATGTCTGTGACACTTGGGATTAGATTCAGTGGCACATGACACAAAACCCCATGTAAATGGTTTAAACAAGACTGAGGTGTCTCTTGAAAATAAAAGAACTTAGCAGTTCAGGACTGGAAAGCAGCCCTGAGAAGATACCTCAAGGACCATGGCTCCTTGTGCTTACTGCTTTGTCATTTTTTTTTTTTGAGACAGAGCCTGAAGCTGTCCCCCTGGGTAGAGTGCTGTGGCATTACAGCTCACAGCAACCTCCAACTCCTGGGCTAAAGTGAGTCTCTTGCCTCCACCTCCCACAGGCGCCCGCCACAACGCCTGGCTATTTTTTGGTTGCAGCCGTCATTGTTGTTTGGCGGGCCCGGGCTGGGGATTCAAACCCACCACCTTAGGTGTACGTGGCTGGTGCCTATAGCTCAACCTTAGCCGGTTGAACTATAGGCGCCGAGCCTGCTTTGTCATTTTGAGGGTGTGGTTCTCTTCCTAATAACTAGAGCTTTAGCCTTCATATCTATGTGTCAGCCAGCAGGATGGAGGAAGAGGAAAGAAGGGCTGTAGGGCAGGCATGGGATTGTTACTTTTTAAGAATACAAGGGCTGGGTGAGGTGGATCACACCTGTAATCCCAGCACTTGGGAGGCCAAGGTGAATGGATTGCCTGAGGTCACAGGTTTGAGACCAGCTTGGGACACAGTAGACCTCGTCTCTAAAAATAGCTGGGTGTTGTGGCCGGCACCTATAGTCCCAGCTACTTGGGAGACTGAGGCAAGAGAATCACTTAAGTTCAAGAGTTTGAGGTTGCTGTGAGCTGTGACATGAGGGCACTTTACCAAGGGTGACAAAGTGAGACTGTCTCAAAAAAAAAAAAAGAGAGAATAGGAAATGTAGTCTATGTGGCCATGTGTTCTAAGTGTCAGGGTTCATTTGGGTTATAAGGAGGGCAACTGGCGATTATCAGAACACTGTCTATGTCTCTTTGACTCTGGTTGACTTTCACAGGGCCTCTCTGCTTTTACCAACCCCCTCTCTGAGGTATTTGGAATGGTAGTCATACCATTGTGTTGCATGTTGGGGCTGCGTTTATTAGTTCTGGGTTTAGGTTACATTTTTAATAAAGTATTTGGCCATTTTCTTGCTGAGAATATTCTTACTTTCCAGATTAATTGTACTCTAGGTATTACATTAAATGAGTGAAGCTCTTATTTAACCTGGTTTCCAATTCAATACCAGTCTCTAGTTTGCTAACTTTGGAGAGCTGGCCATTCTCTTGAGGGTTAGGTTCCCAGTGTTCCTGGGTCTATGGCGGCTGTTAGGTTGCAGGAACTATGAGTGAGAGGGAACCACCTGAGAAAGTTAGTCTTACCTTTTCTGCTTTGTGTCTGGGCTTCTCTTGCTTATGTAGGTCTATAGGGTTTTCTCAGGACTGTGGAACCAACGAGTAGGAGGGCAAAGATGAGAAAGCGCAGGGAAGGTAGAGTGCTCTGCGATCTCCCTCCTGTACTTACTTTTGTCTGATGCTGAAGAGAAGCCCCAGGTAGACTGATGTCCCTTGCTGTGAAATACTGGCCATCTAGCTATCTAGAAGGAAACCATTACTTCCACTGAATGTGTATACCCTAAGGAAAAATACACATTTTACTGTGCAGATTACACACAGGCCTTACTGTTTTTAATACTTCCTTTTTTCATTTACTTGTATGGTATACACATGTGTTCTGCCTTCCAAATGGTTTTCTAAAATAAGTTATTTTTAAAAATGTAAATTTCCTATTGTTGTTGGACAGCCACAATTAAGTTATTCTTTTGGAGCATGTATCTAAGCTAGGGCTTCCAAAGGCTTACATCATTGCACACACACGTAGAATACATTAGAGTTTGTGTCGCACCTGGGTAATGGAGATTTGTTGAGCAGGCTGCCTGAGCTGCCCTACCCCCACCCCCACCTCACTTCCCACCATAGCTTAGTATACCTGTTTATAACCTGTTGCAGGCTCTGCTCTGTCTAGAATACTCTAGTTGAGTGCCTAATCAGTTTTCAGTTTGTCCTGTATTGTATGAATGACAGTGAGTTCCCATATAACTTTAGAAGCCCCTGTAATGATAACCTAAAATCTTTGTAAATGACAACTTAATGGGGGTTTTGTTTTGCTTTTGAGACAGTCTTTCTATTTTGCCCTGGGTAGAGCATAATGACACCATCCAAGCTCACTGCAACCTTAAACGTCTTGGGCACAAGTGATCGTCCTACCTCAGCCTCCAAAGTAGCTGGGATTACAGTCTCACACCATGAAGCTTGGCTAATTTTACTATTTTTGGTAGAGACCGGTTTTAGTCTCACTTAGGCTGGTCTTGAATTCCTGAGCTCAAGCATTCCTTTGGTCTCAGCCTTCTGGAGTGCTAGGATTATAGGTGTGGGACACTATGCCTGGCCAACTTACGATTTTAAAATGTTTGAAATCTGTCTTGTGGGTACATCTTTCTCTAGGTCCTCTTCAGTTCTGTTATTTGGATTTATCTAGTGAACATTTTGTTGGTAAGAATAAAAGTTCTTTTGGTTCTTTTGTTCTTTTGGGCTTAGAAAGGTAGCTGCCTGTTTTCTCTGGATCAAAGTAGCTTTAACCATCATGTCCTTGTTCTCTGGCTTAACACAGGAGCCTTGAAGTGACCACATAAAGGTGTGTAGATCTGCGTGCCTTGTGGTTAATTGAGGTGTGGACCACTCTGAGCTTGAATGCCTGAGTAGTGAACATTGTATGCCAAGAAGCAAATATTCTGACCCTTTCTTGTGTTAAGCAGGGACAGGCCATGAACACTGAACACGTGACTCAGGAACCCATAAAATGAATCTGAGTTCCTAAGAGTGAGGATGAAGAAGAAATGTCTGGTTACTTAGAGCTGACATACCTCATTTGTGTGGAAACAGCATGCTTTTATGAAATTCAAATCATTTTACTAAGCATTTCTTTCTTTTTTTTTTTGAGATGGAGTCCCACTGTATTGCCCTCAGTAGAGTGCTTTAGCATCACACCTCACAGCAACCTCAAACTCCTGGGCTTAAGCCATTCTCTTGCATCAGCTTCCCAAGTTGCTGGGAGTACAGGCATCCACCACAACGCCTGGCTGTTTTTGTTTTCTTGTAGCAGTTGTCATTGTTTAGCAGTCCCGGGCCGAACCCCTTGTACATGGTGGGCCCCTAACCACGGAGCTATAGGTGATGAGCCTACTAAGCATTTCTAATGAGGACTCTTATGAATTTTTTGTTTGTTTTTGTTTTTTGAGACAGAGTCTCACTCAGTTGCTCTGGGGTTGAGTGCCATGGCCTCATAGCTCACCACAACCTCAAACTCCTGGGCTCAAGTAATTCTCTTGCCTCAGCCTCCCAAGTAGCTGAGCCTACAGGCGCCTGCCACAATGCCAGACTATTTTTAGAAATGAGGTCTCATTCTTGCTCAGGCTGGTCTCAAACTCCTAAGCTCAAGCAGTCTACCTGCCTTGGCTTCCCAGAGTGCTGGGGTGATAGACGTGAGCTACCGCACCCAGCCTTCTTATGAGTTTTTTTAAGTTATAGCTATTTCTAATGGTTGCCTATGTTTAAATAACACAGTTGAACTATTCAATTATCTTGAAAATGTACAATATAGGCTTGACACTTGTAGCTCAAGTGGCTAAGATGCCAGCTACGTACACCAGAGTCGGCGAGTTTGAATCTAGCCCCGGCCTGTCAAATAACAATGACAGCTGCAACCAAAAAATAGCCAGGTGTTGTTGCGGTGCCTGTAGTCCCAGCTACTTTGGAGGCTGAGGCAAGAAAATCACTTAAGCCCAGGAATTGGAGGTTGCTGTGCCCTGTGATGTCATAGCACTCTACCTGGGATTACAGCTTGAGGTGCTGTCTCAAAAAAAAAAAAGATAAAAGAAAGGAAAAGAAAAAAAAGAAAATGCGTGATATATAAGGAAAGCAGCTTTTCTCATAGTAAACTCTTGAAAACATGTTTTTTAAATTTTTTGAAAATGTGTTTAAGAGTTAGATGCAATTAAGGATGTCCCAGGGAATGTCTTTGCTGCTTTAGTGGTAAAAAGCTCAGACATAATATGTCAGAATTGACCTTTTGCATCATGATATCCAGATCCTTAATATTGCAGTTAGATGCAGCTGGGGAGGTTTGTCACACACAACTGCTTACGTTTAGTGCTTCTTACTGCCCTTTTCAGTGTTCCAACGCTATGTGTATTTTTATTTGTGTGTGAGTATAATTTTTATTCCTTTTTCCATTGTAGTTGTAAAAGATTTTCAAGATTATATTGAGCCTGAAGAAGGTTGTCAAGGCTCCCCACAGAGGAGAGGCCCTCTGACCTCAGGTTCGGATGAAGAAAATGTTGCCCTGCCTCTGGGTGATAATGTGCTGACTCATAACTTGGGGATCCCAGTGTTGGTGGTGTGTACAAAGGTGCGTGCCTGGGAATTGTAAGCTTAGCTGATTTGGGCCAGTGAACAATCACTGTCTGAAAGAAAGTTTGAGAAGCTTTGATGAAGTTTCTTCCCAAGGGAGATTAGGTTTATTCAGGATTTATTAAGGTACATTGAATATGTCAGAATAGAAAATATGGTTGTGTAGTATTGCTGCTGGAACATGGCATCTCTCAGTTTGCTCATGGCCTAGGTTAATCTCTCTATGAAGCACTGTTGACTTTCAAATCCAGAACTAAAAGCAGTTTTCTTTTTCTTTTTTTTTGAGACGGAGCCTCAAGCTATCCCCCTGGATAGAGTGCCATGGCATCACGCTCACAGCAACCTCCAACTCCTGGGCTCAAGCGAGTCTCCTGCCTCAGCCTCCCAAGTAGCTGGGACCACAGGCGCCTGCCACAACGCCTGGCCATTTCTTGGTTGCAGCCATCATTGTTGTTTGGCGGGCCCGGGCCGGGGATTCGAACCCACCACCTTAGGTGTATGTGGCTGGCGCCTTAGCCGCTTGAGCCACAGGCGCCGAGCCTAAAAGCAGTTTTCTTAAGGTTATATAAACCAGTTCAATCTGTCCAAGGGTGAATGATAGTCCAAACTGATGGCAGAAAAAGTAGAATGATGAGATAGGAATAGAAATCAAATTTAGTCATAGAGAAAGTTTTGTCACTTATGTAAGAAAAAAATAGCCTTAAAAACATTTTTGGGGCGGCACCTGTGGCTCAAAGGAGTAGGGCGCCGGCCCCATATGCTGGAAGTGGCGGGTTCAAACCCAGCCCTGGCCAAAAACTGCAGCAAAAAAAAAAAAAAAAAAAATGAGTTTCAAAAAGTACTTTATTCCCAGCCAGTGTTGCCCAGCTGTATAGGGTGTGCCATTCTTGTGCCACTCTTGAGAATGGAGCCCTGCGAAGTGGAGTATATAGCCATGTACAGTGGGCCTGTCTCCTGATGTGACCTTGTTTGATATTCAGAACAACTGTGGGGTAATCAGGCCTATCATATCTCTACAGATAAAGAAATGGAGGCCCAGGATGAAAGAAAAATCTCTAATTCTTTTTTTACTTTTCTCTAATTAATGCTTGGACCCTTGACTATACTTTCTTCTTTAGAGCTATGATACTTTCTTTCTTTCTTTCTTTTTTTTTTTTTTTTTGTAGAGACAGAGTCTCACTTTATCGCCCTCAGTAGAGTACCATTGCGTCACGCAGCTCACAGCAACTTCCAACTCCTGGGCTTAGATGATTCTCTTGCCTCAGCCTTCTGAGTAGCTGGGACTACAGGCACTTGCCTCAATGCCCAGCTATTTTTTTGTTGTAGTTTGACCAGGGCCGGGTTTGAACCCACACCCTTGGTATATGGGGCTGGTGCCTTACCCACTGAGGTGCCACCCTATACTTTATTTCTTAAGAAGGTGCTATTCCCATCCTTAGTGGGCAGAATGGCAAAAAAAAAAAAAAAAAAATGACTTTTTTCCCTATCTTTTCTTCAGTGTGATGCAGTAAGTGTCCTGGAAAAGGAGCATGATTACAGAGATGAGCATTTGGACTTCATCCAGTCACACCTGCGGAGGTTCTGCCTCCAGTGTATCCTTGGAACATTGTGTGGGGCCTGGGCCTTAGACTTCCCTCTGAATGGGGCATCTTCAAAGAGATAAGCATCTCCTGAATCCAGGATAGTCTTCTGCCAGGGAGAAGTTGTATTTTATCTTTTTACTAGTTTTATGTTATTAACTCACGCCTACTTTTGATCACCTTTTATTTTATTTATTTTTGAAAGTCAAATTTAGCAGTGGGAAGTTGTATACCAATTTTTGTGGCACTAATGTTAATAATAAGTCTTGATAACCCTCTATATGGGAACCAGCCAGATCATGTGTTGTTTTTTTCTTCTTTTTTCTATTTTTTATTTGTAATTATTATGCATACATAATAGTTGTATATAAGGTACATGTGATGTTTTGAAGCAGGATACAATGTGAATTAATCAAATCAGAGTAATTGGGGTATCCAACACCCAAGGCATTTAACATTTCTTTGTGTTAGGAACATTTCAATTATACTTTTTAAGTCATTTTATTTTATTTTATTTTATTTTTTTATGTATTTTTTTAATTAAATCATAGCTATGTACATTAATGCAATCATGGGGTACAGTGTGCTGGTTTTACATACAATTTGAAATGCTTTCATCAAACTGGTCAACATAGCCTTCATGGCATTTTCTTAGTTATTGTGTTAAGAATTTATATTCTACACCTAGTAAATTTCACATGTACCCTTGTAAGATGCGCTGGAGTTGTGGTTCCACCAATTACTCTCCCTCCATCCATTCTCCCCCCTCCCCTCCCACTCCCCTTTCCCCTTCTCCTTGGGCTGTAATTGGGTTATAGCTTTCATAAGAAAGCTATAAATTGGTTTCATAGTAAGACTGAGTACATTGGATACTTTTTCTTCCATTCTTGAGATACTTTGCTAAGAAGAGTATGTTCCAGCTCCATCCATGTAAAAATGTAAAAGGTAAAGTCTCCATCTTTCTTTAAAGCTGTATAATATTCCATGATATACATATACCATAGTCTATTGATCCATTCATGGGTCAGTGGGTACTTGGGGTTCTTCCATGTCTTAGCAATTATGAATTGGGCTGCTATAAGCATTCTAGTACATATATCTTTGTTATAATGTGATTTTTTGGTCTTCTGGATATATACCTAATAGAGGAATCGTAGGATTGAATGGCAGGTCTATTTCATGTGTTAGTTTTTGTTGTTTTAATTTTAAGAGAGAGGGTCTTGTTCTTTCACCTAGGGTAGAGTGTAGAGGCATAGTCATAGCTCACTGTAATTTTCATCTCCTGGACTGAAGTGATCCTCCTGCCTCAGCCTCCCAAAGTACTGGCATCACAGGCATGAGTCACCATGCCCATCCCAGATAACTTTTTATTTTTGATTCTGTACATCTTACAGGCTTTCATATTAAGAAACTGATGTTTGATTCATTTTGTTACCAAATTACTTTTATTATGTTGTCTTAGAAATATAAACTTTATTTTAAACTTTGCTTTGATACAGAGAAGATTAATTACCAGTTTTTCATTTTATATGCTATAGGTTTTTCCCTTAAGTTTATGTTTTGTGCTGTCTATGAGAAAGATGCAGTGACCACACTTTTTTGAATCTTTCTTTCTGTAAAAAGCCAATAGCAGTTGTTGCCCTAGTCCTACACCGTGGAGTAAGGGTGAGGAATGGGTTCCTACTGTTTCCTTTGGACCCATTAACTTGTTGACACCCATTGTCATAAAAGGTATATTTAATGATGAACTTGGTCCAATTTGAGCATCTGCCTGGGAAGGAATCTGTGTGCCATGATATACTGAGGGTATTTTCTTAGGCTAGTCTAAGCTATTTACTTGACTTTGGGGAAGTAACCTGAGGGGTTAAGACAGGAGTTTACATGTTAAAAAAGAAGATCTACATGCCCCTGTAGCATCAGCATGTTTGTTGCTTTTGACTTGGTTCATCTGCTACTATTACTTTTGTAATTTTACAAATTTTAATAATTTCTGTTACTCATGTATTGATCAAAAACTGATGAGTAATACTGTGAAGATTGTGCTTGTATGTATTTGATTTTGTCTCCTGCAGTGAATTGGTTTTCCTTAAACAGATTGATTAGATGGAGCTGCCTTGATTTATACATCAGTGAAAGAAGAGAAAAACCTTGACTTGTTGTTTAAGTATATTGTTCATAAAACATACGGTTTCCACTTCACCACACCTGCCTTAGTTGTGGAAAAGGATGCTGTTTTTATGTGAGTTCTTTATAGGTGATGCTTTCAGATTTGCTTTTTACCTTATACTCTTTTAAGTAAAGTTCCTTTTGCCTGTGTCTTGTATAGCCAGCTCTCTTGCTGCCTTGGAAGTGCTTGGGCTATATCTCACTGGTGATAGATAGACCCAGTCTTCTCTGTCTGCTCCTGTCCAGATGATGAGGCATTCTTCCTGAAGGAAGTGGGTGGTGTGGTCAGAGCTTCTTCTGTTTTCTTCATTGAGTGCAAGTTGCCAAAACTTAAGCCAGCCATTTTTGGCACTTATTGTCAACTCTGGTAAAATGCTGGTGGAGGGGGAAGCATAGCGGCACCTAAATTGTCTTCTGTTAAGGCTTTTGCTATTTTATCATCCCTGTCAGCATGGGCTTTGGTTACTCTGAATGCTTATTGTGTTTCTGGCATTTTGTGTTTAGGAGCCACTGGGGTTAATTGTCTTTCTTTCTTTTTTTTTTTTTTTTTTTTTTGAGACAGAGCCTCAAGCTATCCCCCTGGGTAGAGTGCCGTGGCATTACAGCTCACAGCAACCTCCAACTCCTGGGCTCAAGCGAGTCTCTTGCCTCCACCTCCCAAGTAGCTGGGAC